>JBAJNP010001404.1:0-62650 GCA_036877545.1 Yasuhikotakia modesta | reverse complement strand
AAATAAAGCTGTTTATATGTGTCCTATATTGGGTACATATAAATTTATGCATATTGCTCATTAGGCAAGTATTACCAGATGCTGTAGTTGTTTTCTGCCTAAGAACTAGTTAAATGTATTAAATACTTCTAGTAATTTATTTAAAACCTAAATCCGTAAAGTATGATGCACAGTTTCTGGAGTGTGTTGCTTGTGTTTATTTCTGTGTTTTATTTCCTGTAGATACCAATAAAGACCATCCCCAACCTCAGCCTGGCATGTTCTCCAGGGTGGCAGGTGGTCTGTTCAGTGTCACGAAGGGGGCTGTTGGGGCAACAGTGGGCGGCGTTGCCTGGGTTGGAGGAAAAAGCTTTGATCTGACGAAAACCGCTGTCACCTCTGTCGCGTCTGTTCCATCGATGGGGGTGGGGCTTGTGAAAGGAGGTGTGTCTGCCGTGGCCGGGGGCGTGACTGCCGTCGGCTCTGCCGTTGCCAGCAAAGTTCCCATTGGTGGAGGCAAAAAGAAGGACAAATCCGATTGAACCCTTTGGCTTGAAGGTACTTCTGACAGAGGCTTCTGAATCGTGTATTCCTGTTTGATTCCTGCGTGAATTGATTGTGGAGTTAATGCTCTGCGTTGCGAGCGCAGTTGGACCATATTCATCTTCTTGACCGGACCATAAAGATGACGTGCAAACTGGGGGCCTTTGTCTGCTCAATGCAGAAACGTCTGTTTTTGTGTTATAATAGGAATACGACATTAAGTGTCTGTTGCATTCAGAGTTATGCCAAAATAGTTTATGTCTGGAGTATTAAATTTCCAACCAGAGATCAGTGTATATGTAGAAGTTCCGTTACTGTTTAACAAAGGCACATCGGTTAAAGCTTTGTGTCCGTAACCGTAGAGATAAAGAATTCACACAGGTTTTAAAGATGCACCTTGCAGTCGAACTGCTGCAAGCCAGTTGTTGGATTAAGCTGAAGATCAGTCAAGTGTCCCTCAAGGTTCTGTGGGAGAAAATCAGAGGCTGTGGGGGTCTGATGGTGACACTCCATCTGTCTGATTGATTGTTTGTGAGATTACTTACTTTGTGCCTCTGGGGTCCTCGCTGATCCACGCTGCCCTCTCAAACTCCAGCGATCGCTCTCTGTCCCTTGCAAAATGGAGAAGCAACAAGACCCCCACACACGCGCACACACACATCGTCCACTATGCTGTAAAAAAAGCCTCTTAAATTGAGAGCCGTAAACCTGAAAGTTGAGTTTTAGGGAAAATGTGTGTTTGTGTGAATGACAATCAGCGTCAAAACAAAAGCTTTTGTTCAAATAACTACACCCACGTCTGTTTTCTTTACCCCATGAGGTTACCCCCATTTTTGCTTTGTTTTCTTATCTTTTTTCTATCATGTTTGTTTATTGTCCCCTTGTTTCTTTGTTTTGCTGTTTTAACTGTTTAATGTGAATCTTTTTTTGTTTGGTGGGCCAACAAAGAACCACAAGGTGGTAAAATACAATCCAGTATTTTGATCTGTCAAGTATTTGTTATTATTCTTACCAAAAAACTTAAGTTGGAATAAAATGTTTAGCGCATTTGAGGATTTTGTTTTCTTCATGTTTATATAGTTTATGGTATTTAGTATATTCCTTATATTCTCTCTTTTTAAGCAAGTACCAATTTATTATATTTGTTTGCTTCCAGATTGATTTAAAGCAATCTGTATTTCATTGTGTAATGTGAATTCAAGGGATTTAAATAAAGTTATATCACAGTATCACCTCTATGAACTCATTCTATTCCTCCGTTTAAAAAGATTTAGTTTGTTTAAAAATGTTTGTCTGTTGTGACATACCAAAACTGAAACAAATCAAATAAAACAATTACGATGTATTGGTCGAGAGCACAATAGCTCCCTGTTCTGGAAAGTGTTGATGCCTTTATATGGAAGTCTATACCTTACAGAGAGAGTTACTGCTAAGCCTGTCAACAGTGAACAAACACTTGCAATCAGGTTCCAGTCTCAAGGTCACGGCAGATGTCACTGTCTAATGCTTGGGGAATGAGGCGATGGGGTCTTCCCCACTCTGTTACCTCCTGGAACAGATCTATTCCTCACACTCCATGAGCCGGTTTTTGGTAAACACTTTAAATCAAAAGTAGGCAGTGAGACTTGCGCTGGAGGGGCCGAGATTGTTGACTGCAACCCCTCTATACTGGTGAGGTAGAGCGTGTTCAGTCGAGTTATAAACACTGTTTAAAGCCTATGGTCTTTATCTAGTGCCACACGAGTGTTGATGAAAGATTGCAGGTTAAAAGGAAATCGAGTATTGATATACGCATAAGAAAATCTAATGTGCACCACAGATCTTTTATTATGGGAAGACCTTGTGGCTATTTGCTGCCATCCTATAAAAAAAATGATGTGCCACATCCAAACCACATGAGGTTGAGTCTCAGCATAAATCAGTGGTGCAGTATGCAGAGAGAGAGAATTAAACGCTCGCCTCCCTGTTTTTCTCTTTTTCCTCTCGTCCATTTACAAACTCATGATTCATGCTGCTTTCAGCGAATCAATAATGAGGACGTATGTAACTCTTCAAAGATCAAATATAAGTGGCTAAATTGGTGTAGGAGATGGTGCTAGACTGTAAAGGAAATGAAATGTTTACCTTGACTGTTTTGCTTTGTGTTTTGTGTTTGGCATAAACGAAAACAATTAATTAATTCTTTTACCTTTCCCTTTGAAACCCGTTTTTAGAATATGGTTGAAGACCGATGCGAGATGGGCTTATGGTCTGTGTTTCCTTGTGTCGTTCTCTTTAGACAAAAGCGCACTGTAATCCTTCTGTGCGTGAGTGACAGTCGTTTTTTTATGCCTCTGAATTGGTGACACCATCTGTGTAGGTGAGATGTTGTGAAAAATAAATTAGCACAGGGGATAATGGCGCTTTCCCCGAGGAAAAAGTGACTCGCCTTGCACAGAAGGGTTTTTATGTTTGAAATTGAAATAAAAATGCTAACTGAACATATTTTATGCTCAGGATAGTGTCCTTAGTGAAACCAGAACAGAATTTGAATTTAAAGCTTGAGAATAATGTTCAAATGTATGAGACCAGGATCTCAGATAGGCTTAGATGTCATCAAACCTTGAAAACATTCACTAGCTTTCTTTATAGGGGTTAAAGAACCGTTATGAAAGGAAACGCGTGGTCTTCAGAGCACTAGATAGAGAAGTTCAGTGAAACATGCTGCTTGTAAAACTTCTGCATTTTTCATCTTTGCAATCGTACTTTGTTCTTTAGTTGTAATATTCATGTCTTAATGAATAATAGCTTGTTCCTTCTCCCCTTTGTGGCATTGTGGCAAATGAATTAGAAGTTGCTTTTGAATTTGAAACGTATCTAATAAAGATATTTTGTATATATTACATTTTAAAGACTTTATGTATATGTGTGTGTGTGATCACCATTCCTAAATGCATTTATAAGTTGTGCAGTATTTACATAAATACATAAAGTCTTTAAAATGTTAAGGGCTGCCTTTAGGATTTAAGTCAATTTGTTGCTGCAGAAACTGTTGCTAAGGCATTGATCACGTTCTGTTGAACTGCTGACAGCCAAGTTTGGGGTCAAATACATGATATAATTGAACTCTGTCTACACACGCAGTTGCCCATTCTACAGACATACATCATAGTCTACTTGCTCAGCACAACGGGCTCTGAAAGATAAATTACAGTCTATGAACAAAACACTACACAGGAAATTGAGGAAAGCATCATTTATTTACATGCCTTCTCTTTGATTAAAGTAGCTTAAAACAACAGGCAGCAGGGGATTGATTTTTTTTGTTTTTTAATCATCCTTTCCGACCCACAGTGCAAGAAACAATCAAAGCGTTTGTTTGTCTTTGAACTGAAAAAATCATATCATGTTTTCTTATCGGAGAAAGCCTGTTGTAGAACGATACGTTTAATTTGTCCCAACAAACACAGAAAAACAGGCTCGATGCAAATAAACCCATTACAAGAACACACAAGATCTGAAAAATGGTAAGACTATTTTTTCTCACACTCATCTGAGGACTGAGCACCAACAAGACAGAAATACAGAGTAAATCATGCGATTGTAGCTTATCCTCTCTAGTGAAGCTGTACGTGTCACTTTTTGTCCCCAACAGATGAAGTCATCTGATGACATTTTTGTAGTTTGTCCTTTTATGTCCTTGTTTCTGATGCATGCAGAAATCACTACAATTGCAATATTATGTGGATCATAAGTTAAAAAAAGTTGCACAACAAAATGTGGTAAGATGATTTTTGTAAGTGTACAATAGTTTATCATTTGAGTTGTCTAGTCTGATTTCACAGGCCATGTCAGTTTGGCTACAGTTGACACTAACACTAACAATTCTATGTTTTAAACAGAGATGGCGACAGAGAGGCAGTTACAGGCAACCGTTACAGTTTCTAGCTGTGAAAGTAAAGCTGTGTGCTTTTAAGAGATGTTTTTGTTTTTTTGTTAATGCATTATAATTTCATTATTAGGGCACCATGTGTGATAAAGTGACAACATGTCTCCATCTATCACAATGTGTAAAATTAAACAATAAGGAGAAAATACATGCTGCTTTCATGACCTCCTATAACAGACGTTTTAATCTTTAGCTAGAAGCAAATTCTTGTTTCCAAGAAGCAATATTGTTTCCAAGAACAATGAATGCACATGAATCCTAGATGTATTATTTCTGTTTTTTTGTGCTTTGTTTATGCACATTAGCTACAGTTTCCAAGAATGTAGGAATAAACACAAACAGCCTCTTTGAAATCGTTTCAGTGTCAATTATTCCAAATAATTTCTATATAAGCACAAATCTGCAACTGGGATCTGTATTGTAACCTGTACAGACTGATTTGCCTTTATTTATGTATATATAATACAGAGATTTTTGGCATCAGAATAGTAACTGAATTACGGGTGTATAGTGACCCAATCTTATCTTTTGCTCTGTGCCTCTTTTATTTTATTTTCTTTTGTTGTTGTTATGAGTAATGTGATCTAATGTTATTTGGCATGACATCTGTGGGTTTGTTCCCACACTTTAATCTGTTTCTACACCATGCAATGAAATGCAAATCAAAGTCATAAAACGGGGAGAGCAGTGTTGTGTCTGACTGAAGTCGTCCTGTGGTCACCTTATTCCTCAAGCTTCTCTTACTCAACAATGTCCGTTTCGCTCATTAAATATGTCCTGTGTATTTTGTGTGGAGCGATGGAGACAAGGTCAGTTCAGATGTCCTGAGGTCTGACCATCTGATCAGAAGAGAATTAGCTCTTTGACTCACAACGTCTCAGAGTTTAAACTCCGCTTAAGGCCGTGTGTTAATTACCAGAGGAAGAAGGTTTATCTGGTCATTCCATGTTTGGTCATTCCATGACAACCGTACATGCATCATTTTGAGTGTGTGTTTTATATAAGACCGACTAAACGCTCCTATGAGCTGCTCTGTGGCTTTTAGTGGTCTTACATTTTTTGTCATTTTACATTAAATCACAAGAGATGAAAGGTGCTTTGAAAAGCGGCATCCTTGAGAATCGCCCGACCTGCTCATGAACCCACATTCACCTGCGTGGCTCTCGAAAGCAAATTCTCTTAGCGCTAATGGATTTACATACGTAGCACACAAAAGTCTGAAGAGTAATATGATGTTGGGGTCATTACTATAAGAAAAGAAACTCTCCAGATCTTTAGCAGATATCTTTAAACCAGTACATTACCAACTGAAAGCTGTGGATGGATTTATGAAGGTACACACACACACATAAATGCTACTTTGAAAGCCAGACAGCTTCGTTCAGAAGAAAGCTGTGTGGACGTATCATAAAACACACAAACAGATTACAGGACTACAAACATAATATGGACATATAAGAACATGTAAACCAGGGTCACCTGTGTAAATTCAGCCATTATGTGAAATATCTGTCGTGTGAATAGGTTATTAAGCACAGCACACAATACAGTTATTTTGTGCATTTGGGGATAAGTGTTGCGGCCTCACTCAACTGTATTGTGTGCATGTTTCCATAGACAACCGTCACCCACAGCCTCTTCTAAGGCCCTTCATTGACACCAGAAATGTGCTCATATTATGAATTTAATTTACCATTACCAGCAATATAACTAACATCATTTAATAGGCAGAAATATGAATATACCGTCGGCTGAGCAAGAAGCTCTCATTTGCCATGACATCACCGCCAACGTTTTAAATGATTAAAAATTAATTACACTGTACATATTTTATTTCCTCATAAAAGAACTACAAATGAATTGGATGAATCATTTGTCTTTTATAAATAGGTTAGTTACAGTCTTTGCAGCTGTAATATTTTTAGAGTCAAAATGTCTGTTTTACACAGTTATAATGAGCAACACAAAAATGTTTTATAATAGCCCCTGGTTTAAATACCCTGTGTGTGGGTCAATGATTTACAGGATCCTGGCCCACAAATCTAAAATTGCTGCTATTGGCTGTGAGGCTTTATGTCTATCAGTTAATGTTTATTCATGGACAGCATTTCTTGAAATCTTTTCTATTCGCTACACTGGCTTACGGAGGGACGATTTGCTTTAAATAAATGCCAATGCCAAATGTGCTATTCCATTTCCTGCCCCCATCAACTGGAAAACAGGATAAGCCTGACAATGTTGGCTGAGCATGTAGGTCCACCATCTTAATTGGGTGGAGCAGAGAGATCTCTTAAAACTACAGGATCTGCTGCGGGCGAGAGAGAGTGAGAGAGACTGGCATAAAAATGACATGCAGAGATTCTTTCATTAAACCCACCTGAGGCTGTTTGAGAAGAATACATTTCAGGTGGTGTGCTAATTTGCAACTCTTCAGAAACTTGTTCAAGAAAATAAAGGTTCTTTTAAAGGTTCTTCACAGCGCTTCCATAGAACCATTTTTGGTTCTCCAAAGAACCATTTAGTCAATGTTTTTGTCAAATACACTCTCTTACCTTTTAATAGTCTAAAGAACCTTTTTCCACAGCAAAGAGCGTTTGGTAAAACAGAAATGAATGTTCAAGGTTCTTTATGTTGTGTTTGTGTTGTTTGTCGCCGTGTTACACATGTGAACGATCAAAAGGCGCTGGAAAGCTGTTTTGACAGATGCACTGGTTATCACAATACACAGAACTCCCTGCAGAATCAAAAGAAATCCTAGACAATGAGCTCTAGTCGTTGATCTTTTTCTGCTTACAGTCGCCTTTATATGATTCTGTCACATTGCTTAAATAATCCGTGTATTGACCAAACAAAGTTCTGTGATGTTTGTAGCGATTGGTCGCTTTTTTATGACATCATTGACTCTTTTCAAGCAGGAGAAAATTCAGAATAAGATTTCACGTTTACAGTCACATCATATTAGGACCGTTTAAAAACCCTTAAATTTCACACCCATCCATACAGCTTTTCTCTGACATGGAAAGTCATTTTTGGGTCACTTGAGTTGCAACAAATCTTCAACTATTCAGAAAGAATATTGATTTAAAGCAGAAGTTTCAGGCTTTACAGGCCACAGAATGAACAGAATCCAGGACTCGTGAGTTATTTTTGACATGGCATTAAAAACTTGTGTATATGTCTGTAACAGAATTTGAAACAGAATGATAAATGTTCAAAGATATGGAAATAAAAAAAACAAGAAATGTAAAGAAGACACTTTTTTTTGTTATGTCTGTTCAGTGCTTTTTTCATCTGTCCCAGTAATGTAATGCTTTCAATTATCTTTTGAAATGAGTTTTTCTTGGCGAATACTGATACATGTAATCATAATTATTCATGACCATTTTTTAATCAATTGACAACCTTCAATTTGCAACAATTGTGCGTCAGACAGATTGTATTGATTTTCAGCCTTTACAATTCTTGTGAAGACGACATTGCTAGTACGTTATTTTTTGTTTCAAGCAATTCACATTTCCATTCATTTTAAACAATCACACTGTGCAATATTCATTTGTCTTAATGCAACATTTTGCATCCTACAAATGATTAAATATGAATGGAAGAATCTGGATTGTGTTTTTTCCTACAGATAAAGACAGAATATGGATCAAGAAATCAGTGTTGTGTCTCTTCTAAATCCTTACTGTAACATTTGTTTTTAAACAGAAGTTCTACAGTAACACCTTTTACATTATGATTATGAACTAAATAAGCTTTCATCAGTCTTATTCCGCTATGCTCCAGGAAGTGACATAAGACATTACAAAAAAATTACAACCACAGGAAACTATGACATGTTTTGGATATAAAGGGTTAAAAGGGGTTCAAAGGGCTTCTGTCAGGGACAAAACTGAATCATGCACAAATTGATTACATAAAAGCTTTGTGAGGAAGTCCAGAGTTGTGTTCTGCTGTTGTGTAGCACACTGTATCTTTCCATTGATTTGGCCTAAATCACATTGTCAGAATTGGGCAGGAGCATTTAATCCACCCATTATAGATATCTAGCTCTGTTTTTAAGAGCCCTTTCATATACACATGGATTCAGCCTCGTATAAGCTCAGATAAGCCAATAAACTTCCCTTGATCTATTTAGTGCTCAGATCCATTAGTCTCACTCGCTAGCAAGCTACTGGAAAAAGGTGACCTATATAGAAAGCAGACAAAGTGTCCATCTAGGGTCACTATTAAGTCACATGGAAGGATAATAAATTCATTTTTATGCATTACACCTCGAATCTGAAAGCCGAGTAAATTTTTACCATCCAAACGAGTGACATCTTCACTACAGTCTATAAAGCACATTCCTAGCGTTTCCATTAAGTAACAAAACGTTATTTTGGAAGTTGTTGCAAGACTGTTTAAAATGTTTTTTGTTGTTGTTGTTTTAGAATTATATTGAAGGATTTTGTAAATTCTGTAATGTTTTTTAAATGCTCCACTAAAAACTTTAAAATAACTTTTGGTGTATGATATACAGTGTTAAAAACATTTTACTAGCATTACTGCAAGAATGTTTTTGATAACTCTAAAAGAACTTTTAGAGAATGTTAGCCAATATTCTGAGAACATTCCCTGATTTCTTCAGCCAGTTTTAAAGAACCATAATGTAATATAAAAATGCAGCTAGGTTTACCAGGACACAATTTTGGCCAAAACCTAAATGTTACTTTTTGTGTATATTTTTTAAATGTATAGTTTTTATTTAATATTGAATTTGTGAATTATCAAGATGTTTAGCAGACCACAGAGAAACTGAAGCTGTTGTGAAGATGTTTTCCAGATCAAATAAAAACCAACAGCTGCTGATTCTACAGAGATCCAACCTTGTGTGGATTCTAAAATTCCTGTGTGAGACCACATCTCAGGTGGCTTGGAAGACACCCGTTAAGGCAACATGGCAGGAATGTAACAGGATCACCAGTCTAGAAACCCCACTGAAGCCCTCAGTTATTGGGACTACAAGAAAGCACCCAACAGACTGAGTCCCGCAGACCAAGGTGTTGCTAAATTAAATGAGCTAACGCTAATTAAATGCACCATATGCTGGCGTGCTTCTAAAATAGCATATGTTCTGGGAAACACTTGTTTGTAGGAATGGGACACTCAAATATGCACACTACTGAGATGAAAACAACACACTGCTAGGGCACTGGGAATAAGTTCAGATGATGTGTATCTGGTTTTAACTGGGTTTGAGAAAGTGTGAAGTCAGTCAGCTAAGCCAGGCTAGCTCTACTGCTGATCACAGTGTTATGTGGACAGATATACAAATGAGACATGCAATACAAGTTTAGCAAATAGAGTTTAGCAAATGCTTATCACATGCTGAAATGTAAAAAAATAAGAGTCCAACCAAATCATTTTGATGCACTATAAATTCAAAGCTTCTGTGATGGACCACATGAAAACACAACCGGATGCTTTGAGATCATTGTGAAGAAGTACAGAATATTCTTACTTATCTTTCACTGTAAGCTAATTAAACACCAGTGTCTGAGAAGATCCACAGAACATCAGTTGGGCTTTTGTTGTGATCTGTCCTCAACGACCGAATGTGGTTTTCTCCCACTGAAGATCTGGTAGTCTGGTTGACTCCCACGTTCCCACGTACAAAAGCTTTCAGTAGATGCATCAGCTTGGCTTTATTCTGTTAGGGTTTGCATGGAGACAGCCTAGAGTAAACTCTAATTAATGGTTGCCTTTTAAACAAAGTTCCTTTGAGGGATAATCAGATACATAGGGCAATGTACCAAATGCAAAGTGAAATTAACTTAAAGTTATTTTTAAGAGGGCAGGTTATATCACCGCTAAAAGCCAGTTTGAGCTGTAAACACAATTACAGGTCATGGGCGTGATTAGCGAAAAAGTTTAGCCCAATTTAAGAAAACGGATCGGAGAACAGCAATATGTGGTGCTGGATCCTATAAAATAACATTATAAATATTCAAAACCTGTGTAAAAATGGACAGATATTGAAATGTTAAAATTAACAAACATCACAGTGTCACAGTAGCCCTCTGTTTCTGCCTTCAACATGCTATATTAAAACAGTTATTTTTTACACCCATAAAGTAGTTTAAGCACATAAATTGTTTTTTTTTGATAGGCAGTGTTTACTTATGTCCCGCCCCTACTTCCTGTTTTAGCAGGATGTACATCAACACAAACTGCTCTCACCAAGTCAGTTCTTGGGACTATTTTTTGCCTCAAGGCTGAACCCTATCTTTGTATCTGTCCGAATAGGTCATACCCTCCGCAAAACACACTACAGAGATGGGAATCATACAAAATTTATCAGTACACATCCCTCTGATTATATTTACAGAATTCAATTATCCTGACAGAGACAGATGGAGCGCTCGCTGGGCAAACGCCCGTCATCTGTTAGCATCAACGGTTGTGTCAGGCTGGGGGACTGGTGGACCTTAAGCTGTGTGACAGAAACATTAAAAGGACCCCTGATCTTCACTTATAATCGAATCTCTGACGCATTGTGTCAGTTGTGTATTGTGTTTAATACATAGCTCACCTATAGCTATAACTCTGCCACAACGCATGATGTTTAATTGTTTATGATACAAAAGCAATAACACATAAGCGAGCGGTATGGCTGTGTATTATATGACTATGTCGGTTGTGACATAAATAATCACAGCATGCCAATGGAAAGCTAACAGGGAGCGTTCTCAGATCATTGGCTAACGTTCTCTAAAGGTTCTATCAAAGTAAACAAAAACATTTATGCAGTAACATTAGTAGAACTATTTTTAACCTTTAACATTATTATATCATACGCTAATTCATCAAAAACGCTATTCTTAAGTTGGAACATTTTAAATGTTACAGAAACATTCTCATAACAAGCAATAACGTTAATTCAACATCTAAAAAACTTCCTACCTCACAGTTTCAAGATCTGCTGCTTAAAAAATGCGACTAAAACTCTTTTATTAATTCAAAACATCACATTAGAACTAGCAGGTTTCTAGCAGTTTCTGGGAAGTTACTGGAGTAACAAGTGCACAGGATGTGTGTGTGTGTGTGTGTGTGTGTGTGTGTGTGTGTGTGTGTGTGTGTGTGTGTGTGAAAGAGAAGAAACGCTTCCATTATATTTTAGTTTTGACGTAAAAACCAGCACATCTAATCCTCTCAGCAAAAACTATGAACAAAGGCAGCTGCAAATCACTGTTTTAGAAGATTTTATCAACAGAATGACTGAAGGTTAACAAATGCTGATTTGTAGTTCTTCTATCTTCTTAAAATCAGTTTACAAATGGATCTTTCAGAGAATCGTTCAGCTTGCACTCAACCACTTAAGAGCAGAGCCACTTTATTGGTGGAGATGTTCCTTCTCCATGAAGGTCAACATGGTTTAATTGATGTAGTAGCTTCAGGTGCTTGAGGAGAACAAACAATATGTTCTCAAATATAAAAATCCCATTGGGCTTGATTATAAATTATTTCTGAAATGTACTGTTCTCATAAAGGCTCAAGAAAAATGCTGGACTAGTGAGCTTGACAGTTCCCTCACTGCAGAGAACCAGTTTTTCTGTGTTTTGTTGAGTTTGTTTTGTTGTCTTGTCTGTTGTGCTTTTAAAGAAGAATAAGTTGTTCTTCAAAATCAGTACCATTGAAACATTATACTTAGGTTTGAGCTTGATCAAAGCTTTTTTAAAATAGCTGGTACCAAGCTAACAGCAAACAGGAAACACTGAAAGTCCTCTTGAAGTCATAACATGGTTTTGCAGTAACTTTAAAACAATTAACAAAAACATTTATGAAACATTTGAAATAACATTTTTACATTATTGTTATTTATTGGAACATCAAGGAAACGTTCTTACAACCTATAATTATTTGCTGGATGCGCTTTAGTTTATGTCAGTCATGCGCATATAGCTGGATGGTGACAGGTGGAATTATGGGAAAGGAAACTTCTGAATTTTGGAAAGGACAACAATGAATGTACATTCTGAGTCATCAATAATACATTTCAAAGTTTGAAGTGTAAAATGTTTGTATCTAAAATGTTAGATGATCTTTTGCACTTTTAGAAGTACATTAGCATACGTACGGTTTCATTGCTAACAAAACCGACTAACATTGACAAAAATCTATTTTTTATGTTCTACTCATAAAGCTTGTCTTACAGTATCTAATCAATCCACTGTTTCCCATCACCTGTCACTTCCCTAGAGACACGTCTCAGAGTTTTTCCTTACGCAGTGTGTGTGTATTGTCTGGGGTAACAAACACAAGTAAATGTGGTCCAAGAACTTCTCTGAGTGAGGTTGTGTGCTGACGTTGAGCCTGAATTATGGATGAGTTCAGTCAGAAGACGAGCGCTGTATGGAATTCATTGTGGAATTGCTGACAGTTCTGGTGCACCTTGATCCAAAGGGAGAGAGAGAGAAAGAAAAACAGAACAGTCTGAGAAAAGAACTGTAAATCCTCTCTAGTTCATCACACAGTAGTCGCTGGGTTGGTACAAACCCCTGCTTAGTCCATCCAATCATTTCATACCCTGTGATACTTTGTCATGCTGGTATAAAACAACCCAAAAATGCGCTGGAATAAAAACACATGCGATCATGTGAATCTTTGGATGAAGGATTCGTATGCATTCACATTCATGCATTTAGCAGATGCTTAAAAGCATCAATTTATCAGATCGTGTGTTACTGGGGATTAAACCCACAACCTTTGCGTTGCTAGCGCAATGCTCTACCAGTCAAGCTACAGATAATAATAATCACTTAGATAATAATAATCACTACTTAGCCACGCCCCCTATAACATATGCATATGTGCAGAGATATGCAAATACGTATTAAAGTATTTTTATGGTCCTGCGTCTTTCATGGATTTATACATTTATATAAAAACATTAAATAAACAATTAGTGATTGTTATCAAGATTGTGAAGAGAGAGACTTTCAACTTTCTGCCTTTAAATATAAAACAGAATAAAAAAAGAAATGAATTTAGACATATTTTATGCAACAATTATTTAAAGCGACAATTATTTATCTATTAGTTTATTATTCTGACTTATATATACAAGGTTAGTAAAAAAAACATGTTTACCATGTTTATTTTTGTGACGTGTGACATTAAGGCGATGCATCGTGTTTAAAGGCGTGTGCGCGCTTGCTTCCGGGGGGCGGGGTTTCGAAGCGATGGTGGGCGTGTCCAGTTTCTAAGGTGAGTCTGGCGTTCATAACGTGTGACGTTAACGTGTCTAATATTTAATACGTGTGGTTAATCTCTCCAGACTATATAAGCAACAACGTGTTTGAAAAAGTTGAAGTTTGCGTGTTGTAAAGAGATTAATATGCATGTCTCGCGCGCTACAGTTCACGCGCATGTGACATGCACGCGCAAAATCGTGGCGTAATGGTCAAAAACGCTTAAGTGCATGTAAACCAGTGCTTATATGTACCATTTAACCAATGCACATTATGGTTCTTGAAGGTGACTTGTAGGTAATCGTCTTTAAAACAAGGATAAATGTCTTGCAACGCCTGCTGTTGTGTTTGTGGAGGAAAGAAATGTAGTGTAGGAGGAGTGAAACTGAGGTTCTGTGCATGCTGAATAACATTGACAGAGCAGATGTTAAGTTTGCATAGCTGTGCATGTACATGCAAACTCACACATACACCTACACACACTCATCTACCACTCGCTCCTGTTCTCATGGTTCATTTTTTCCATTCCACCACTCGATTCTGTCCATTTTTAGCACTGAAACATCATGCACTGCTCCTTTGGCCCAGGGCCCACTAGAGACTATAAAAAGACACAGGCTCATGAAATATAGACAGTGTTCGAGATTCAATTTTACGCCGCCTATTACTGCGAATTGTAATATGGCTAATTACTCCTCGCCGTGTAGAATTGCTCCAGCAATTGTCTCCTGCCCCCGTCAGAGGAAATTTCAGCCAAATGGCACCTGAGGGGCGTCAATTGGGTATTTCATTATTTTAATTATGTGGGCTTATGATTTAGCTTCACAGGAGGAAATTGCAAGGCAATCTGAAAGTCGTCCGTCAGGCTTTGATTTTCTCGCAGGATTGAGAATCTATTTTGTACAGCGTTCCAGATGTATTGGTTTATTTTGGAAGGAAAAATGGCTGGATAGATAACACAAATTATTTTTCTGGGGACAATTCAATTAGATAAACGATCGTGACCTTTTTTTTTTTTTAGAAATTCTGTGTGTATATATTTTGTTCTAAAGTTGTATAGTTGTCTGGTTGGATAAGAGTTTTCACATCGGTCTCTGTGAGTCAGATTATTTTACTGTGGATATTGGGAATAAATTTGTAAATGTGTGTTATAAATAAAAGTTTTGGAATTAGCACAATTTCAAATGCAGATTTTTGCAGAATTTATTATTTTAACTCCTCTGTAAGTTCACACTGATTTGATTGAAGCCAAACATAAAAATAAGCATCATTTTTACCCTGTATGACCCGTTAAAATCTCTGCTGTCAGCACACAATGTGAAATAATGTAATACTGTAGTGGTGTCGGTTCATTTGTGTGTGAAAGGGATAGTTAAATTATCTTACATCTTATTGGAGCAGTGGCTATATAATGTAACATGTCAATATTTATGCTGTCTTAATATAGCATCTTGCTTTCTTGTGGCCATGATTTCAGTGACGTCAATATGATTTTTTTTACCCACAAGTCTGTGCGTGACCTTTATGTGATCAATGTTTTAGAAAAAGGGGTCAGCAAGTTGTTTTTTGTCTTTCGTTTCTGTCTTGGCAACAGAACATATGGAGAATTCTTGACCTCTGATCGTTTCACCTTCGACTTTTCATGCTAAAACACAACTCACGAGAACAAAAGCGCACCATGCACCCACACGTTGTTATAAACTGCTCTTGTTTTGCTTTGAACGGTGGTGATTGTCGTTCTCGGAGGTCTAAATTTGTAAGAGGGCTTGAGACGGACAGAGTGTCTGATATTGGCTGTGAGGAGATGGGCGATTAGCTGCGAGGCTGACTCAGGCGCTCGATGACTTTCTATGTCAGGGCACGATGGAAAAACCAATGAAACGGTTCTCAGAGGGTGTCATAAACTCTTGCTTTATTGCTGGTTTGTGTTGCCTTTGCAGATTAAGTTCAGAGAGAGATAGCTTCTCTTCTCTCTCCATCTTAAATCCCGTTTCTATTGAGTTTCTTCCATGGATATATTTTCAGGGCCTTTGAGAAATAACCCTTTAGTCAGCATCTGTGGGGCAGAGACTGGTTGTAAATGAGAGAGGATTACTCCCTCAGGGTGGTTTTAACCCCTCACGCTCTGGGTAGAAGATTGTTCTAACTAGCACCCGGTGGTTTCATTCAGTTTGGCTTTTTTTAGAAGACAGTGACTCATCTGGCTTTGAAAGGTGTTTTTACAGCCATTTAATCTCACATATGATGTCTCTCCAGTATATGAGATGGGCCTTTTTTCCCAGAAGGAAAAATACTGTTGTTAAAGATGGACAAACTAAAGTGCTGACAGTTCTGTCCAAAACAGATCATTACATAGAAAAATATTTCTAATGGCAAAACTGTATTAAATTACAAACATTTTGACTGTTTTTTTGGTCAGCACTCTGTTTTCTTATATTCTTATAAGACTCTGTTTTCTTGACTTTTACTGTTAGCAGATAATGCTAATAAAATATCGCAATGTCCTGAAAAACTGGTAACATTTTTCTGTCACATTTATTAGCCGGCTATGATAACAAGCCAAAACGATTTTCTGTCACCTTGGCGCCTTCTTGACTTGTTTCAGTAGTTACCATTCTGTGTTCCCAGAGGAATTTGACATAGTATTGTTTCAGTTACCATGGCAAAGTAATACAAAACTGTTAAGAACCCTGGAACAAATGCTGGAACAACTTTCATCCAATCAAATTCAAGAACCGCAAGCTGTTGTTTTATTTTTACAGTACACGACTTGGGAAAAGGCAAGTGTTCTGTATTTATTCACACCAGACAGGTTCCACAGTCTATCATCCACTATATACAATGGCAGGCTGCTTTGTTCATATTACATTTAAAGATGAATGAAATTTTGAGATTTTGATTTGGATTGTTCATGGCCATTATCTTTTGGTAATCTTCATCTGTTTTGTGAAGAGCATAATGTCATTGTTCACACACACACACACACACACACACACACACACACACACACACAAAAACAAGTATGGCTTACAAAAAAGAACTAATCACTGATATTTACAATACAGTAAGGGCACAATGTACAACACAATTATGGAGCATTTTTTAAAAAGTCATAATTAAAAGAAACTAATGTGTTCACATATCGTAATGAACCACAGATTTCTTAGGGACTGAAACAGAATAAGGGTGAGGGTCATTTATTTTGCCGTAACTTTGCTGTTTTCTCTGCATATTCATTAATTGGCAGTGCAGCTAAATATTTGCATTTAATCATCGTTCACCTGAGATCACAACAGTTGGAATGGTTGTTTCCTGTATATATATATGAAAGTGTTCATGGGTCTATGTTTCAGATAATAAGTAATTAATTGCCAGACAGACAGGAAGGCATGAGCAACAACAGTTATGTATTTAAAGGTACAGGGCACAGAAAATGAAATTATGCCATTATTTACTTTGTGTTCCCTTGTGTCATTCCAAACCGTAGCTATCTGTTTATATCCGTATCCGTAGATATCTTAGTTTTTAACAGGAGCCAGTTTATATGGGCTTGGAATAGCATTAGGGTGACTCTGTGACAGAAGATTACACTTTTGAGTGAACTATTCCCATAAAGGAATTATTCCTTTACGTTTTCCCATCATTTACTCACGCTCATGTCGTTTCAATCCTGTCTGTCTTCTTCTGTGAAACACAAAAGTCATTTTAAGAAACGTCTTGGTGGTTTTGTGTCCATGCGATGGAACTGTTTGGGTGCCACTGTTGTTTAGCCACCAACAGAACCAAAATCTGTCTTCCTCAGAACCAAAAAAGTTACCAAAAACTGGTTTGAAATAACATGAGGGTAATTAACTTATGGAAACGTTTGTCTTTAAGATGAATTAAACTGGACACAATTCCAAAGGCTCGGCAAAACAAATTCTTACACATAGATCCCCAAACATTTGTGCCTCTCACTTCCTAAATGTGGTGTTCATGAGTTATTTAATAGGACCCAAAACTGTAAGTGGTGCTGTGGTATCCCAGTGGGTCATCCCAGGATTCAAACGGGGCATGACCTCTAGAGGGCCTGGGGAACAGATAAAACGAATATTAATTAAATGGAGTTTAATTTGCATATCAAATTATGCATTTTGGTCTAGTTACATATCCGTTTGCCGAATTGCAAAGTGACTGTATAGCTTCAAAGTGCTTTATCCAGTGTTGATGTTGCACTGTGAAATAATCGCAGTCTCAGATGCCACAGAGAAGAGATCGTTTTCAAAGTTAGGGCAATAAGAAAATAAGATAAGGACTTCAGTGAATAAAAACAGATTGAACTGTCTGACAATGATTTAAACTGAACACAACCTTCTGTGCCAGATTTATTATGGAACCTTGCTTTTAAGAAGAGCTCATTGATGGTGTTTGATGTATAATTCGTTTTACATCTCTGCTTGACTGTTTATGTGGTAGTATGCTAAGTTTAGCCTAACTAAACTAATGCATGTGTGCATGTTGTAGCTATAGACATGTGCTTTGTATGTACTGCTGTCTGATGGTTTGCTTTTTGGACCACCTTTAAGTGTGTTTATCACGTTTAGTTGTGTTTGCGTTTGCTGGTTAAGTTGGTTTGAGCTGAAAATGATGGGCATACGGCTTTGGATGAGAATTTAAGAGTCTTGCTTTGCTAATGGCTTGACGTAATGAATATTAATTAGTTTGTGTCACCAGGTACCCAGCAAAGTTACCAGTGCCATAATATGATCTGTAATGTTACATAGCAGGAGTGATGCGTTTGCCCCAGGCCTCAGGAAGAGTCTAGTAAATTAGTTTAAATACAATTAAAACAAACCCTGACAAAAGAAATGCATTTAACACAATATTGTGTGTACAAGATGTTATGAAATGTAATTAGTTACTTAAAAGTCAAATCATGACATTTTTTACTATGTTAAACTCTTTGTTATATCTGTCAGTTCATCTGCAGACTGGACCGGTTTGTAGCCTAGAAGTGTGAGAGTTCTGTTACATAATGATTGAACTGTTTTAACAATGTCAAAGTTTAAATGGACTCTCCAGCTCTGAGCGGTGGCTTTAGAATCTCTTGAGGTGGAGTACTTGTAGTTCCACTCTGAGGACGATGGGCCAGTGCCATTGGTGTTCTGAGCAATCCATGTGAGGACTCGATGATGCAAGTCTAGCCCCAGGAACCTGTAGATCTCCTTGGCTTTTTCCTCAGGATTTAAGGCTAAGTCTTCATAGCGCACCAACAGATATCTCCCCCTCAGCCACGTAGGCTTCTGCAGGCCGGTCTTCACAGAATACTCAATATCCCTGCATGTTCTAGTAATCTGTGTCAGGTCCACGTACCGTGGTTGGCGGCCAGTAGCGTTCCAGATCTTCCAGGCTCTAAATTTACTCGCAAAGGCAGTCATGCGTGAAGCAAGGATAGCTCGGGGGTCTCTCACCAAATGAATGATTCTTAAATCTAAACGGGGGTCCTCTGACAGCGTACGTAGATCTCCTACCTCTGGGATACGGACGGTCTTTATGGCCACGTGACTCCGGGCCTGGCAAGCCTGAGAGGCTAAAGATAGGTTTAGGGCCTGGCATTTTTTGGGGCACCAGGCTTCATCCGGCTGGCCTCCTGAAATCTCCTCGCTTCCTTCCCCACAGACGGGCGGCGTGCACAGGGCGCGGCTTGAGCTGCGACGGAAAAAGGCTCCGGTCATGTGGTCCTGCGGTTCTGGGCGAATGTAACTTTCCAGGAAGCTGAAGTCACAGTTGTAAAGATTAAGAAGGAGATCTCTGTAGGCACCCAGAAGAGCTCGACCATCTAAAGACCTTTGTAGGCGGCTGCTGGAATTGGTGAAGGCCTGCTGGACGTGATAAAGAGGCTCAAAAACATAAAAGATGCCTGGATGCTGATTGAACAGCTGTCCGGTGAAGGAGGAACCACTGCGGGTTTGTGCAAATAGAAGGATGTGTTTTCTAGCAAGGGCAGCACTAGCCTCAGCAGGGACATGACTGTCATCGCAAAGAGATTTCCATCTCTGTTCTGGAGAGGAGAAGAAGAGAGAATGAGGTGATTCTCTGCTCTGCAACCCACAGAAGAAATTACAGCACCACAACAGACCCAGACAGTTCAGCATCTCTGTGTTTAAAGTGTTCCTGTAGTTCAGTTGGTAGAACATTATGTTAGCAGTGTAAAAGGTCACAGGTTCGAATTCCAGAAAACACACACTGATAATGTATAGTTTGAATGCACTTGGGATAAAAGCATCTGCTAAAGGCATAAATGTAAATGTTCAATCAACATTTTTTTGGCATAAGATAATAAATCTACAGCATTATTTTGTATTATGAATAATATAGTATAATCTCACCAATAACATTAATAAAGTCAGACACGATTCAGAAATCTGTTCTCCCCGCTGAGAGCTAATGTACAACAATAATCATGTTGTTATGAAGGTCTGAATTGCCTTCTGTGGCAATAATCATTTCATGGTTTTGAAGCAGTATGTGAAAACATGGATAAAATTGAAAATTCGAACAATGACTGTAAGTCACAGAATAAGGTTGTGACTTTTGCTCAAAGTGAACAATTACTATATATAGCAGAGGGGGGTAGTGATAGCATTTGTAATTATGGCTGATGAGAGACTGATTGCACGTAGCACATTAGCTTGTGCGAATATACGCTTGTTAAAAGTGCAAACAGCTGCTCCGCGAGGACACATTACTGCAGATTAATGATGAGATAATTGTAGAATTAATTATTGATATTTCATCTCGCGCTCTTGCAGATGAGGAGGGAGTTTCCAGGTTGCATCTCCAACTCTGTAAGACGATGGCAGCTAATTTCTTCCCTTACAAACACGAGCAACACCCTGAGAGATAAAAGCGCATACAAAGAGTTTTATGCAGATCCTTTGTTACGATTCTGTCAGACCTGTCAGATGTAACGTAACATACAGTTTAATTGAATTCCAGCCTCTATGGGAACTTTAATTTACATGCAGATAATGGGAAAATTTGAGACCTGATTTGCTACAATTTTATATAGTGTATATATAGTATCCCACTATATGTGTGTGTGTGTGTGTGTGTGTGTGTAATATATATATATAGTATCCCACTATGTGTGTGTGTATGTATATGTATATGTGCATGCATATATATATGTGTGTGTGTGTGTGTGTGTGTGTGTGTGTATATATAGTATCCCAAAATATATATAGTATCCCACTGTGTGTGTGTGTGTGTGTATGTGCGTAGTATACCAAAATATAATAGTATATTATAGTATCCTCTTATTTTGTACATACAGTGCTAGTCTGCAGGACACTTTCTCGCAATGTTAAATTTCTTGATTTAATGCTTCTGTTACAAAAGTGGCTCACCTTTACTGAGGCGTCCTTGGCAGTGGGCGGAGTCTTGGCACGGGCCACTGAAGGAGTCACGGAGGGAGCGAATGGCAGTATACTGCACTCCCAAAGATGTGCAGACTAACAGCAGTAGAGTTTTCCACGAGCACTCCATACTTCTCCAGCAACATCATATACTTCACTCTGAGAAAGGCATGCATACTTTAATGATTATACATTTCTTTGTTGAAATAGTGTACAGAATACAGGTTTGGGTAGTTTTAAGGTTTACATACCACATTTTTAATTGTTGCTCTGTTCCAAAACCAGTGATATCTGGCTAACAATTTTAATTTTTACAATTTCCCTAATGTTTCTGTTAGTTAACAAGGTTACAATGTTATTTTGAAAGCTCTAGGAACAGTCAAAAGTCCAGTTTTTTTATTATTAGCTAATGCTAATGTTATTTTAATATATTTTTTAATTTTAACGTTTTTAAAACATTTTACTAACAACTTAAGGATAATGATTTTAACACATAATACATAAATATCATGTTAAAAAAGTTCGACTAACATGCAAGAATGTTTTTGATAACTTGAAGAGAATGTTTGCATCACGTTTTGAAAAGTTTTCCAGTTAGCTGAGAACTGCCCACATGGGCAGCTGCAATTTTTGGGATAAATTTGAAATGTTTTATATAGACATTTTTATAATTTTACAGTTATTGCACCATGTGGAGGTCACAACTTTGCCTTTGACGTTCACGTTTTAATCTCCACTTATCTACTTTAGAATATAGAAAAATAACCTATAGTTTATTTACTGGAAAGCATTCATAAATTATAAAATACCAACTTTTATACCAATGCATTTAAATACACGCAATATTTGCATGCGAAAAAGTTTGTATTTTATTATTTATGAATACTTTCCAGTAATTAAACTATAGGGTTATTTTCATACGGACATTTCTATTGCATCATCCACCATCTTGCAGATATTTTTGTAACTTTTTATTTTCGTATTATGGGATGCATTATGGGATTGCATGCTCTGTGAAGGATAACAAAAAGAAGGGATCATAAAAAGCAGCGTAATTAGGTTGCCTACCTCGTGGAGCAGCCTTTGCGTCGAGAGCGTGCTCATGATTAAAATGCTGCCTTCGTAGGCAGCTTACTAGGTTATGGAACAGAGCAGGTATGCCTACTGCTTTGACTGTAGTTGGGAGATCATTACACCGAAGTGCTTATGGGCTTTTATGACAAATAGAGGCAGACGGCTGAGGACTGAGATGCAATATTGTGGAAGAAGATAAAGCCCAACACAAAGAGTTGGTTGGAGTACTGGGCTGCCTAAGTAATTTTCTACTATGGTTCTTCCAGGAATTGTATTATAAATAGTCTTTTATAAGACCGCAAATTAGAGAATGTAATTTTTACATTTGCCCTTTCTCTTATTTAAAATTATACAATAGGTTAACCTTATAGAAAAGACATCTTTTCACGTGTGCAAAAACAAATTTGATCAGATGTGATGTGTGGCAATGTTTTCATGTTAGTGCCATGTGAAAAAAAACCTTGTAGAAATCACAGGTTATAATAAATTTGTAGAATCACAGGTTAAACGTGGTGACGTTTTGCACATGTGAAATTCATGTATTTGTCTTTTTTACCTCACTTTTATTGCATATTTTTATATTTAAATTGCAGCAAAGCCATGAATAGAACACAAGGTCACAAGTCGGCCATTTCTGTCACCTGCACCAGTGTGGGATAGGCTGCTGACATCTGAAGGTTTGAGGTTCATATGAGGTTCGTTTGAGATTGTGGCTGTCCTGAGGAGATGAACATCTGTCTCACTCACAGGGCTGCTTTTAGCCTTGAAAACATCTGCTTGCATATATTTCAGTAAGGTTGGTTCTGCTACCCTGTATGCATTGAATGAGTGACATCTCATGGTTTTGCACGCTGTGTCCTTGTTTACAGTAAGTGTAAGCAAAGGTCTCCAACAACCCACTGATTGCATAACACAGATGAAACCCAGCCATTTGTTTGTCTTTCTTTAGCTAGATTAAAAAAAGCATCTATTTTAATTTGTATTTTCTTGTTACGCCAAACATGATACAGAAGAGTTTTTGGTTCATGCCGGGTAAGATGTTGTTTTTGTACCTGCAGCATATTCCTGCCTCTCATCAGTCTTTTTTCGTTCAAATGATCTTGGAAGGAAACTGTGGCATATGTTGCCATGTTTCTCTTGAGTCAGGCCTTAGAAATCGTTCCATCAGTCATACGTGGCTCACAACTGGCAGTGATTGCCTCCCAGAATGTTTTCCTCTGTGATTTCAGGGATGAATATTGGAAAGTGTGCAGGTGTCTATGGTTTCAGTGATTGTGCAGCGGTTGTAGCAAACGCAATATTACATATTCTCTTACTCTGCTTGACAGAACTCAACGTCAATGTTAGATAAATGTAACGCAGCAATTTTCAGTGCACTTGGAATTTTAAATGCAGAACGCATTGTTTGGCAGAAATTAACTCGTATGGCAGTCAAGAACTCCACGGAAAACCTCTTATCAGTGAAAAGCCATGTAGGTTTGCCTACGGTTCCTTGAACGTTGCCTGAAAAACCTCTTGCAGACCTAATAACTTCTAGTTCTTGTGCATTCAGTAAGTTAATTTCCCTGTGCCTTTCATTAGCAGCCGATAGGTGGCTAGCATGCAGTGAGTCTTCTTGTAGCTTAACTGGTAGAGCATTGTGTTAGCAGTGCAAAGGTTGTGGGTTCGATCCCAGGTAACACAATTACTGATAAAAATGTTAAATCCACTGTAAGTTGCTTTGCCAAATGAATAAATGTAAAGCTTCAATGGCTGATTGTGGCTCTATAGATATGTGTGGCATACAGTCACCACTACAGTTGCATAGACTATATAACAATAGTTATATACACAATCACTAATGGTGCAAGAGAGGATTGTTGTACTAAAACAGTCAAGCACCGTTAAAAGATTGATTATATAATTTTATGTCTGTGGCGATCAATATTTTGCCATCCGTTAGCGAGCTACAGAAAACTATCTTTGAGTTGCACGTCCTAAAATCGCTTTTTCAAAAACCCGTAAGGAGCATCTGATGTTTGCTATCCTACTTTAGATAATAGAGTCAAGAAAAAACGTGTTTTTCCTCAATCACTTCAGTCTTGAAAGCATTATTAGTTGTAGCTCTTTCACAACATTTACAGTTTCTCTTATAATAACCTCGACCATCCTTCTGCTATTTCGGTCAGAAAAATGATTACCACATTGAGAATTATGGAATGTGGGGGAGAATGCACTTCATTTCCATCAGCATGCATAAGGGGAGCTATGATTTCCTTTCACTGCCATTTGTCGAAATCGCTTCAGCCACATCGAGCAAAAGAATCAAGCAGCGATCGACTGTGAGAGCACTAGTGAAAGTAGCTAATATCAATTTCTCACTGTCTCGCTTCTCTCTGCTAAATGCGTTTGGCTCTCAGGCTTTATATTTATATAGACTATTAATCTGTTTTTAAAAGCTCATTACAACCAGGTTAAGGTCCCCAGAGCTGAGAAACGGGAATTAAAATAGTTTCTCTTTCACAACACCAAATAAATGTCAGGATAGAAAAGGAGAAGAATTAATTAAATGTGTAAATAAACTGATGAAATGAAGAAAGGATAAACCAAGGATTTTAAGCTGTATGGAATTTCAAATGTTTTAATGATTTTTAATTTGACTAGGATGCAAATAAACAGCCTTTAAATCATATGTACATAGGCTGTTCTGTTTTTTGCATTTATAATATTCACTTTCTGATGAAGAAATCAAATAAAACTAAACAAGGAAAAGTTGCATTTAAATCTTTTGTTGTATGAATCCCTTAGTGACATCTACGCTTTAATCTATTTTTATACCATTAAACTATTTATAAAACCTTTGTTAAATGGATTTCTTTGTACATGTACTGTTGTGGAGACACGGCTGGAGAGAGATGCACAGAAATGTATGATATTTTCAAACTGTAACTACATTAGCTGGTTATTTACATGTCTAAACTCCAGAGTAGTTCGTGTGGCCAATACAGCTATAGGCAAAACACTGATGTGACCAGAAATCGATCCTTTATCCCCAAAAAGCATAAATACACTCGCTCAATACATAACCATCAAACTGTCCAATGCATTATTTTACATGCATTACCCTTATTTTTATATGCATTACACTTACCTGTCAGAATAACACACCGTTAGGTTAGCAATAACTTTATAAATATAAATAAATAATAATTCTACGTATCCTTCGAGTATTAAGCAGTTTCTTCTATAACACTGTCAGTGAAAACGAACCATGCGTAACTCATTCACTTACACGACACCGATCACAGACACAACTTATTTCCTGAGGTCACAGAGATGTCAGATGCACCCCGTTTGCGATGGACCAGTTAGTGCGGTCAGTAATGCCACCGATCTCCACCGAAACCGACCGCAGGTATATGTGAGAACAACGTCCGCGTCTCTTACCGTTCATGATCTGATGAAATGTCATCCAAGAAAACACATGGCATCCATCCAGGGAAGTTGTTTTGCTCGTGTAGTAACACGGTCTTCGAGTGAGACGCGTGTGTGGCTGTCAATGACAGATGAATGATGCTGGCTGTGTAAATGCAGGGGGTGGGCATCGCCGTGGACTCCGTTCCGGTGTCGCTGGTTTGCATGAGTTTTACCTTTAGTGAGTTAAACGATGATGTTGTGCACGGATGCTGATGTTGTGCAGGGATGCTGATGTTGCGTATAAACCAGTTGCATGAGGCAACTATGTAGCTACTTCGCGATTTGCCCGGAACAGACATACTGATGAAAATGTATGGATGGGGACAAATGCATTGGATGGCAGCGTCGTGTAAATGTTTGCATTTAAAGTAATATCATTTGTTTTGCCACGTGCACATTTGATCAATAATGAAACGTGACAATATGCAATCTGCAAATAATCGTGGCTTTAATATTACATTATGTTGATGTTTGCAGATCTGATTTGTAATAAAATATTGAGGTGTTTGATATAAGGAATAAACAGTTTTCAAGTACACAGCTACAAAGTTTTAAATGCACAGGATAACACACACAAATATACACATATAGACTAAGTCTTGCTGTTACTGTTTCCAGCCACCCAAAGGGGAAGTCAACTCCAGTGGCCAGATTCTCCAGATAATCTGAGGAGAGTTCAGTACCAGTTCAGCACCTGTAACAAGTCAACCACACAAACAAACACAAAGACCCACAACCTTCTACCCCACAAGCCCACAAGGTGAAATTATTACAAGCGCACAGGACGCAGAGAAAAAACGGGAACCTAGCCCTGCAGCTCCACCAACGCCCAGAGGGGACGCAATGCCCCCCGCGAGGACAAAAAGATTATTTACAGTAGACGGTCTGAAAGAGGAAAAGAATAAATAGAGCCGAACAATACGCCCAGACAAGAAGTGTAAACACTAAATCAATAAGACAAAAATAAATATATGTTGCCACTGGCTGTCACCCTAAATCAAATGACAGAAACCTATATCAAAAAAGAAAGAAAAAAATGTTTATTTCTAACAAAATGGCTTTATGTATTGTCAGCCTTTATCAGATGTCAATCTGCATTAGAATTGTGACAACAATTTGACCTTTACCTCAGTTAGAAGCCCAACAAGTCAATACATTCTTGTTTTGTTCAGTCCCAACAGAATGTAAGAGGACTTATGCTGCTAGTGGCTTTTGTCCTAGAAGGCTTTTTTGGCTCATAGTGTTCATGTGTGTGTGTTTAAGAGTGTGTGTGTGTTCACTATGGTAAGGCTTCTCCAGGGCTATTTCAGGGGCCATATCCTGTCTGCACAGATACTCTTGGTTGGTTGAGTTTATTAATGTGATTTGTTTGATTTACTGTTGCTGTACGGCAAAGTCACAGTGCCTCATGACACATATTTGAGTTACAAACATGGCTCATCTCTAGGAACTGATATTTCTGGAAACAGGCAGATTATGTGTCACGCTTAACATAAAAAACGTTGAATGCTGAGCTTTAAAAGCCTGATGAAGATTCTGTTGTTTGCATTCAGAGAAGTATAACATTTTTAGAATAATCTTAGTATAGAGAGACTGTATAGAATTCAATTCTTCTATCTCTCTATACAGTGTCTTTATACATTCTCTATATGTTCTCTGATTTCTTATCCCTGTTTAGGGTCATGGGAACGATGCCTTTCCCAGAATCACCGCTGCAGGCAGGACTCACTCTGGACAGTTGATCACCAATGTAGTATTTTATATACTAGTTCAGGGATGCCCAGTCCTGTTCCTGAAGCCTCAGTGTCCTGCAGAGTTCAGTTCCAACCCAAATCAAACATGCCTACACCAGGTATTCTAGCTATTATTAGGCAGAACAGAAACTTGCAGGCAGGTGTGTTGAGACAAGTTGGAGCTAAACTCTGGATAGGTCCAGAAGCAGGACTGGGCAGCTCTGTGTTAGTTTTAAATTACTTTACAAAAATAACCCCCCTAGTGGATATGGACTTCATTACAGGTGACTAAAATATTGCAGGTAAAAATGTGACGACTGTTTTCTGTTGCCAGCCTGGGGTGTGACCCGTCAAACGTCTTTCAAGTGTTTGTGATAATTAGACGTCTTTCAATACAATCATTAGTAATAAAATTCCAGCCCAGCAGAACCAAGACAACCGAATAATATTAATACAAAAGACCGTATACAGACTCAATAATTGTCTTTGCTTCTAGGCATTAGGTGGACATTTTATCCAAAGCTACATGCAGTTTATTTAAGTTATACAATTAATCAATGCACACGTTTCCTGGGACTTGAACCCACAACTTTTGGGCCTCTAGTGCAGTGGTCTTCCGATTGAGCTACATTTTTAATTAAACGCAAGAATTTATATTAGAGAATTAACAGATTTTTGTAAAGGCCATAAATAAAGTGTCACGGATTTAAGATGATGGCGTGCGTGTGTTAAATAATGGGTGTTTCTGGGTCACTTTACTGTGACATTAGAAAACAAATGACACCCATGAAATACGAGTCGTGCCTCTTGGCAAAATACATAATGACAGTTAAGGGAGGTTGACATCGTATTTTGACAGGCAGACAGTGGCCCATCTGAAAACCTGCCAGTCTAACTGGTCTACGTTGCTGGATGACTCATGTTTAGGGACTTTGTTGTGATTCATTGACATATATCAAAAGAAAAGAAAACAGTTTGTGGCTGGGAACGACAGAGATTAGGGGTGTCATAATGGCTTCAATCACGCAAACAAGCGTGCGTATAAATCTTTATAATCTGTGTTATTTCCAAAGAAAAAACTCTTGTGTAATAGTTACCATCAACACCTCCAACTGTTTGTGTGGGTCTTATTTAGTCCGTTATGATGGGATTTGTTTAGTTTGTTGTGAAGGTCGCTGTATGTTACAAAGAATCGCTTCTTAAATGTAATCAAGTTTCTATTATAAAACCATAAGCCGTTAACAAAGGACTGGTTTATTTAAATCCAGTTAACGCTGTCAGAACTATGGATTAAACCTTCAAACAGTCCCATTGTAACTCAATCCCATTGTGGATTATTTTAATATCTGTTGAACATTGTCTTGGCTGTCATCTCATGTGAAGAAGAATAATGTGTTGGTATGCATGTTACCATTGTTAACCTACTAGGAATTCACCAGTGCAGTTTAATATGACATGGGCCCGTCAAAACTATACCTCACTCTCTGGTTTTACTCAGTTCTCATAACTGCTTGTGATGGACCCAGTTGGCTGTCTAATGACCTGGTCATTAGAAACACCAATGGACTCAAACTCAGCATTAATTGAGACCACACTAGCATTCAGAACAGGAAATGTAATGCATGTCCCCAACAGAAGAGGAGAATAAGGATATGTCTGCAACATCTGTTGTTTATCATTACCCAGATCCCTGTCATGGGAGATGTAATGTGCCAATGGCAGCCGTTCAGATTTGCTGATTGCTTGCATACATTGGAAAATCACAGTTGCAAGTATAAACTACATGCTTTTGAACACACAGTGCTATCATGAACATCAAAAGCTGTTTTTAAAAGCGCTAAAACGTGTGCAAACGTTTGCGTTACCCTTTGTGAAGCATGTACTGTAGATAAGAGTAAAATGATTGTTTTCATAGGGGAGCAACCTTGATACAGGCTTGTTGTATTTATTTTTAAGTATTTTCTAGTGTGTTTTTAAGGTTGGTCAGGGAAGCAAACAAACTGGTCTTGTCTTCATTTTATAAGGAAATGTCACTTGTGCCCGAAGCTGTTTTGCATTGCCGTCATGCCTGAGTCTTGCTTTAAGATAACCCAGAAGTCTCTCTTTTAGCATTTACACGGCACAACAAGTATCATATTTGTGGTTGTGACACTGAACACCTTTTAGCGTTACGTATTCAAGCGCAGTTTTATTTACATTTTTATTTATAATTTACATTTAAGGTTTAATTTTTTTAAGTTGATCTTATCTGTACTGAGCAACTTTCCAGGTTGTTGGATAGTAAACATGATGAAAACCTTATTGTTATGAAGTTATCATTTAATTTTCACAAGTAGTTTTTTAAGTGCACTTTATGAGTATATGATTAACTTCAGCTCAAATGATAGTTCCTACAGTTTTAAAGAAAGTAAGGAGTGCTTGAGACACTTTGGTCATCTAGTGGTGTTTGATCTCAGTGACATTCCCTCTTCCCCAGATAGTTCAGGACCTCCTCTTTGATTAGATGCTATCTTCTTAGCTCTCATTTTCAAACCCACCACAATAGCAATCAAACCCAATACTAGTAGGACTGCAAGCCCTCCGCACACAGCATACACTGTCAGGTTAGCCTCAGATTTAGGCTCGGGCACAGATTTAGGTTTAATCTCAGACTTAAATCTTAAACTGGTGACCTGTCGAAAGAGACACATGTCCATGTACTCATCTCCTGTGATCCAGGTTCCATCAGGTTCCTCCTCGTCTTCCTCCTCCTGGACATTATCACTATTAGCAGTGTCATCTTCATCATCATCATCATCATCAGAAAAAGAACCATCTTCATCGTTTTCCAGCAGCACCGCACACCAGTATGTCCCACTGTCTTCAGACTTTGGAGCAGTAATGACCAGAGATGAATCTATTTCAGAAAAGGTAACTCTTCCTTTTAGATCTTTAGGCGTGGGTAAGGAAGGATCTCCTGAGTCCATTATTTGGATGTCCTCCTCACCATTTTTTTTAAACCACAGAATGCTGACAAAGTCCTTTTTATCAGAAACCGGCAGCACTGAGAGGAACCTGCAAGTGAGAACTACCTTCTTATCTTCTGCAGAAAATGAGACATCAGCTGATTCATGTACAGGGCAAACGTTCACAATGTACTCCTCAACAAGGAAGGTAGAGATGCATTTGTAATTCCCAGAATGTTCTTTTGTGAGGGAATGAATGACCAGTGAGTAGTTATTAGTCTTGTCATTTGACACAAACATCTGATTCCCAGTTGCCCCTTTAGAACTTACTGGTTTTGATGAGTTAACTTGTCCAAAGGGTGTTTCCCAGTAGTTTAGTCTGAGGTGGTCCACTTCACATGTTAGAACAATATTATCTCCTATGGAACGATAAATATGTTTCATTTCAGGTTCCTCTGGTAACCCCATGGTTTGGAAGCTCAAGCATTGCTCTCCCTTCATGACCTGACAGATGAAACGTGGTCTGTCTTTGATTAAATCATCAGATATGTGTAACGATAAGCCCTTGTCTTGTGCCTGGACGAGCTCTTTGTAGTCCTCTCGCAATGGCTCCAATGAAACTTCAGTATCCAAAAACAAGAGCGCGCTGTGTGCATCTCTGTACCATTTCACTGTAGTTTGAGGTGATATTTGTGCACCGCTATTACAAACCAAGTCTGCACCCATTCCTGGTGTCAATGAAATTTCCCGTGTGCCAATCTCCTCCCCGCACACGTAGAGGTAGCTTTTCCGATAGTTTTCTATAGTGTCATCGCTCTTGCACTCCCTGATGTAGACACCAGAGTCAGAGAACTGTAGATTCATTAACTTTAGACCGAGCAGCCCCTCGAATTGGTCGGTGATATTTATCCGACCCTCAAAAGCTTTGGGTGGTGACGCTGGACTTGAGGACTCACCCAATAGCTGCTTTCCTTCATCAGTTATCCGGTACACAGCGATGTAGTCTCCAAAACAAAAACCCATCTCCAGTTCCCCACCGAGTGCCCTGAAAATGGCCTCTGGATCTTCCTCAGCGAGCGCACATGCCAGCAACAGAGCAAACAGTATTACAACGTTCTTGGTTTGGTTCATCCTGTTCTACTTTAGCCATTCGTGAGACGTTTTCTGCCTCTCACTTTCCACATACCCAGAAATTTGAGTAACCTGTTTCTGAAGTTTTGCAATAAGATCCACCCACACTGGGATGTTGTCTCAGGTGCTACGCTTTTCCTTCTGCTCAGGTGCACATTTTTTTGCATTGCTTTCCTTGTGCTTATCATGTCTGTAAAACCCTGACCAGGTTGTTCGTTTGTCATTCTTCCTTAAACGCTTTGGTTTCATTGTCTTAATCTTTATCTCATGAATCAGAAATGAGACACATTTCTGAAGCATTGCACAGCCAAACTGGTTTACTTTCGCTTACACTCTGTATTGTGTGTGTCTGAGTATTTATTACAGGAGCATTTAAACCGCAGTATTTTTAAAGCATTCTTGAGGAGATCATCTGTTTTAAAAAGAAGGATCAGTAGTTTGGATGTACTCGTTTTAAAAACATGTAACAAATCATGTCAGTTCGTTCATCACAGGTGAAACTGACTTAGGGAAAACATGCGGTGTACTGCAGACAGCCACAGCTTCAGTCAACCAGCAACATTTTGTAGCTCATGACAATTTGCATACAGGAAAAAACATTTACTTAAGACTTTCACTGTACTACAGCAGAAACAACATACTGCCCATTGTTGTATCCATAGTGAAATACACAATTATTTAAGAAGTGCGTTTATGTTTTGCAGTATTTTTCAGGATTATACCTAAACATGTTCTTTATTTCAGCAGGTTTGTACTTTGTATAGATACTTAACATTGTATACATTATTATTTGTATAATATCACATTATACTTAAACAACCCGGTATATTAGCATGTCTAGCGAATGTTGTCAACTTCATGAGTGTTCATCTTCACAACTTTCTCATAGAAAATGCCATTAATCATTGAGTGTCAGAGTAATTTATTCACCAGGCAACCTGTGAGACCAGGATGCTCCCATATCCATCAAACGATGTTTTAAAAGATGCCCGTGATGGTAGGTTTCTAAAAGCAGACACATTTTTGAGATGCATTACAATCTCAACTGCATGTGAAAGATAAGTTGTGATCTTGAGACCAAGAGACAAAACATTCATTGTATAACTGTGTTTAGTACCTTAGGTACCTAATAGTCTGCGGGGGCCGTCTAACTATGAAGGAAAGCTCTTTGTAAGTAGCCAGATTGTAAAGACTTCAAGGGTGGGCTGAGCGAACAGCTTGAGTAGGCAGACATGATCCAGCATTGTGATTAAACTCCAACTGTGACTCACTCCCTACTGCCGTTCAAACTAATTGCTCTCAGTGCTGATTATAGAACTGAGTCTCTGGTGCCATTTGAAGCGTTTTTCCCTTTATAAATTCACAGCCCTAAATATATTGTTTGTTGATAAAGTGGTAAAGTTATCGATGAGATTAGAAGTTAATAGTTCTTTTATGAAGGTTTGCATTACATCAGTTATAAGTAAAAAAAAAAGTGTTTCATTTACTTGACTTATTTGAGTTATAATGGGCTGTGAACTGAAATGTATGTGAATGGGGAGGTTTCACGTGTCCTCCAGTGCTGAAGGTGGCGCTGATCTGCTCTCAGCGCGGCCATCGCAACCAGAACAAGAGTTGCGGTCTTTTTAGTGGCTTTCAAATGATGCCTACGAAGGGCACTTAAAAGATAGGATGACGTTCATCACAGATCTGTCCTTTGCAGACAGAAGTTAAATGATAATAAAAAAAACAATGGCAAAAAACGACAGCGTTTTAACCCTACGAAGGCAATAGGGACGATCGCTTTTGAATGCATCACATCCTTTATATATTCGCAGCTATAGATACTTTGTCATTGCACGAGTTTTGATTTATTAGACGTATAAATATGTATTTATAGTTGTTTTGTGTTGGTGAACTATTAGGTTATTGTTATAAAACACAACTAGTCACGCCCCATCTTTTTATAACCTTCAATAGTAAATGTAAACGAAAGCAATGCATGAGTAAACATCAGTTTTAATACCTGAATGTTGAATCACTGTGTTCGTAAAACTGTAACACAGAATGCATGAATGATAAATGAATGATATTTACTATTTTACATGTTTTTATTTCAGACACACTGCCCAAGAGCTAAGAAGTTACACCAAATACAAAACAAATACACACTTAACCAACATAGTCAATATAGCCATGCTGAGGGTCAGCATGCAGTATAGCGCCACCCAGAGGCCAGATAATGCCATGTCCAGTTTTATCAGCCTCGTTGCTTGGTTGTCAGAAAGTTATATAAACATTTTAAAAACATTTCAGCAACTACTTTAATGTATGATACTGTATATAAGGTTAAAAAAGTCCTAACAACATTAATGCAAGAATATTTATGATAACTTATGGTCTTAACTTATGTTAATAAATGTTGACCGGTGGTCTTGGACTGTCTCAGACTTGTTCCTGTACTAGTTGATGGTTTAAGGATTTCCTCACTGCTGCAGGAACTAGTCAAGCAGATCCCAGAGACGTCCACCGTGTTGAAACTGATGACCCAGATATTAATATCCCTTCAGACAATGCAGATGTCTGTCCACATGTATGTGTGAACGGCGGTCAACAAATCCTCAATGAAACCTTGAAGGATTTGAGAAGAACTATGGAAAATTGCATCTAAAGCGAGAGAGGCACTTTTTAATCCAGTAGCACCACTTAGCACAGAGGATTAAGGATTGTGTTGCCACCTTTGCTAGGTACCGAGGTAAACGCTCACAGAATATTAACTATTATGTTTATGTAGTTCATGCACTGAAAAGAAAACATGATGGAACGGTTTGTTGACATTGTTTGAGATGATTTTATCAGTGTAATGTTTCACTGTCAGCTCACAGTGTGAGGATGCAAAAAAAGGAATGCAGTTTTGTTTCATTTTTCTCCTTGATTTTAAATACATATGTTTTGGTTGTGGAATGAGCTGTTGTGTGTACAGTCACAAAATAATCTAGTGAATTATTCTTATGAACTAAAAAGCCATTTAGAAGCATTTATACAAATTTATAATACCCATTATGCTTATTGATTCTCCTTTGCTGTTGTTGTCATAAAAATGACAAAACAAAGAAAATCCTAGTGGTTCTAAAAATACACATTTGTACACATCATACACAAAATGAACAGGAAACATTCTTCACAGATTTTGTGAGATTCGTTGTCAGGTTAATTATGTAGCTTTTAAATTCCTACAGTGTTCTCATCAAATGTCTGTAGTAATGAGCAAAACGCAATACCTTTCAGAGCACTGATGTATTATGTAGATATATAGTCAGATCAATGACTGTTTACCAGTATGTTGGGGAACTACATGCTGCTAGAATCTCATTTGCAAGCATTTCCCAGTATTTTGGCCTCTGGGCAATGTTTGAGATAATTCAGTGCTTTTTAATGATTAGACTAAAGACTTTACTGGTATCTATAATGAAGTTTCATTACATATCGCCTCATGGCATGTGCTGTTTATGCAGTTTACGATTTCATTAGCATTGAAATATTAAATTTCACACACTTCTAGCCTCTGTGGAATCAAAACAAGGTTATTTATTTCAGATTCTAGATCAGAAATACATAGAAAACAGATTCCTTTTTAGTTTATCAGACCTTGATTAGTGCCGATAATTAAAATGACTTATACAGCAAAACACAAGTTCAACAATATTCTTAACATTTATTGCTGCTCTGACTTTTCTACCTCTCCAGATTTCTGTCTCTGCTTCTGTTCGTGTGTAAGGTGCCAAAGGAATAGATGCTTTTCCCCACGAATGACACTATGAGTTATACCCAAACGCATAGGAGGTTAATAAGAGGGGGTATAAATAGCTCTTTTCATTTGAAATGTGACACTGGGTATTATTAGCAAATGTTACACGTTGATTTTATGGGGCATAACTCAAGGAAAATATGAAAATAGATGACATATGCAATTAAAATCTATAATTTCCTGTCCTGGGACAGGCATGGCGGAATATTAAGGTGGTAAATATTCTGTGTCTGAGGTCATGTGGATCGGGCCGAACCGTTCTGGCCTGTTTGCCATCTGCTCTGTGTTTTAGTTCAAAATGATACAAGCGGTACCAGAGCTGAAGTGATATGTGACGGATCAGATGTTCTCTTAACGTGAACATTTTGGATTCAAATATCCAAACATGTAAATTCAATAAAATAAGGAATTTGAATTTGTAAATTCTCAACAGCTGAAATCTTTATTTTGCTGTAGTGTTGGTTATTATATGTAGTGTTGTTATATATGTCATTATATTATATTAAATATAATGACAATAAAACAATGCTAACCTAAAGCAGTGATGTTAATTTGTTTATATTATATGCAGTAACGTTTTTAATGTTATTCAAAAGTCTTTTAAATATACACTATGCCATTAAACCAGTGTTTCTCAACCAGGTGGCTACCAGAAAGCCCACTGGGGGACTTTTTTAATGGATATTCGACTTTCTGGTTGTGAAAAGAGCTGTAATAATTTATTGGATATATATTGTGAGTGGGGGCATGGCCTTCAGATATCTGGACTTGAGCTTATAAAGGTATAAAGACCGCTTTAACATTGCAGTAGGATCGTGTCTAAGCTGTCTGCACCATCTAGTGGAGGAACAGTCCATTGTTCAGTGTATTGAAAATATGCCTTATAATATACCTTATCATATAAATACTGTACTTATTTATAGTAAATAAATGGAGTCTCACACTTTCAGTTGTACATTGGATTAGAAACGAGCTTTAATACAGCAAATTTTCACAGCAGTGTATAGCTTATACAATATTAGAATAACCTAAAATTATATAACCTCACTAGGAGCTACACATACGTTTTAAGCCATTACAGAATGTTTGGTTTAAATGCCAAATGCAGTTATAGTCACTGAGTTCACACAGCAGATGGCATGTAGGCACAGTTCATATGGGACTCATACTGGAACTGGTTTGATTCACTACACTTATGTCACCATGGTGATATGAATAAGAGTGAATCTGGTTTAAAATCTGCTGCATGTGTCATTGTGAGGACCGCAGCAGAACTATCTATTAGTCTGCCTGCTTATTCAACGTATGTTGTGATTTCTTATGTAATAACTGAGCCACCATGATGCACCAAAATGATGGTTTGCTAGGGTTATATGAGAAAACGGCTTATTTGATTCTAATCATTTGAATGGCAGTGAGGTACGACGTGATTTGAAGACATGTGCTGTAATTTTCTGTAAGGTACTCTGTAGAAAACTGTGAGGTTCAAAACTGTATTAAAACCTAATAAAAAACATTTCAGATTATGCACAAATCTACTTCATCTGTGATGTTTGTCTTCCACATAATCTTGGGACTCCTTTTTGAAGACTTGAAATTGAAACTTAATTCCATTTTCTTCATTAATTTCATCTGGTACTCCAGGGAAACTGAATTAGAGACAGAAGACATTTAAACGCAATAAAGACATTCTGGGAAAAATATGATCATTAGAACTAATTTACATTTCAAACAAACACAGTCATTTTAATTTTACCCCTTCTGTTTTCTAAAAACACTGCGGTCGAACTTTGGGAAGAAGACGTCACAGTCAAAGTCAGCCATGATGTTGGTCAGATAAATGAGATCACACCACGGATGCTCCAGGCTTTCCTGATATGTGACATTTCACAAAACAAATGCCACATTACATTCATGCACCATTAGGTGTTGAAAATTCATTTCATGTTCCAATGAATTTTTGTTAATACAAGCTACAAAAGATATTACAAACATAACCATTTGATAAATCTTCCAACCTTATACACCGCTACACCCCCCAAAACCCAGATGGTCTCCACAGTGTGACACAGAGGGGGTTCAGCTGCCAGGCTAATTGCTGACCCAAAATCCTTACGTAGATAGTGGGCATGTGTGGGCACTGCACTGTAATAGACATAAATGATCATCAGTTTAATAATAAGGGATACATTTAAGGTGAAACTCATGTCACACAGAGACACCGGCCGTTCTTGAGCCTGTATGTTATGAATTATGCTTACGTCAGCTTTGAGCTCAGAACCACATTCAGACAGTTGGCCAAAGGAAAGATGGTCTTAGCACAGGAAAACCAGGAGCCTCGTCCCCAGACCAGCAAATTCTTCTTTTCTGTGGAGCATCAGAAGAAATGTATATCTCTGTTAAAAACACAGTGTGAACTAAATGCTAAAGTCTTAAAGTCTTAACAAACGTTGACTCTTCAGTCACTTACCAGGTTTTGACACAGCCGTAACTGTATTTAGGAAGAACTGGAACTCTGTCCTGTTGGCAATATCAGCACATGACAGTCATTTTTCCCAGTGGGCAAAATACAATTTGAACCGCATGATAAATGTTTGATTTGGTTTGCACACAAAGTTGTGTTCTGTAGGGAAACATCACTTTTACAACAGTTCAGTGTGGACGGCTAAACGGTTTACCGACATTGTTTGCTATATTTAAACTGATATAACTTTTAATTGTTTTTGTATATACTGTACATTTACATTCCTGTGTAACTTTATTTATTTATTTGTGTTTGATATGACCATGTTATTGTCTATTACAAATCTCAGATACCATGGAAAGTGTTTAAACACACTAATATAATAATATATACTAAGTATACATTAGAATACATACTAATATTACTAATATATATATATATATATATAGTAACAATTCACACGTTTCCTTACTACTGTCACCTTTCATCTGCATTAACTTTATCTGTCTCAAAGGGGGCGGGTTTGGGAATCGATATATCCACCCCCTTATAAAAACAAGCTTCATTGAATTGCAGTTTCAAAGGTCGATGCAGTATTAGACCCAAATTTGTTTGCATTGACGTATGCAACGCCACGTTACCGTCTTACGTAGAGATTAAACGCGTCATAACTATTACATCACCCAGCAGATGATGGAGGAAGCGATTCGTTCATGTCTAACCCAACATAACGACGACAATACGATTCACCAACATGTATGAAGTTTATTTAGCATCTCTTACGGGAGACTCCAAGGAAGACATCCGTTCTTTCCTATTCCCATGTTTCTACACGCAGCCGCGATGGGACGCACCGGTTTTTGCATCTCATCCTCCATGTTCATATGTTACATATGTTACATATGTTACAAGTTCTCCAGCATCTAAGTTATGATACCAACTAACCCAGTTCATTGGCATCTGAGTGTTACAGTGTTTCTGATATAACATCTGCTCTGTGACCATGTGACCTGCAATGGGCGTGTCTAAGAGTCACAAAGGGTTTCATAGTTACTGTATGTAGTTTCTATATATAAATATATTAAAAATATCCTCGATCTTCTGTTTAAAACAGTTTTTGGAAAAGGTTTTAGGTCCAATCATAATGTATGAACATAATCAAATGTTCATCAGTTAAGTTTCCAGTGAGAAGTTTTGCAAACATTCCCAATTTTACCAACTTTCCCAAATTGTCTCTGTATGGGATTTTACATGCATATACTTGCATATCTGCCTCCTTAAAATATAACATAATATAATCATTAATACATAGTAACAGGTCTAGCATGTTTTAATGGTGGTTTATAAAGAACACGTCACAATTCAAACAAAACAGATATTGTTTCTCATATAAAAAATATAACAGGCAGTCTGTAAATAAGTGAGTTATGTACAATGGTTTGCTTATATACACAATGGGTCCTGGAGTCCTTGTCATTTTGTTCAAACAAATCCACTTGTGCTTATGTGTCACAGCAACCAATGACATGATCTCGTACAAAACACATAAATATACAACTTTTGCTTTCATTTCATAGAGATTCTAATGTCTCTGTTTATGAATTAGCATTTAAATAAATGTATTACTTTTGGCAGTGTCCAATTTCTCAACTCAGGGATTAATTTAAGTACGCTATGTCAGCTTTTACTGAACAATTAGACAACAGCACAGTTATTGAATACTAACATGGGCACGAAATAATATATTAAAAACAAGAATAAGAAAATGACGTATAACATTTAGATTGTGAGAGTATCACAGTGCATGATCAAACAACAAGGGAACCAACACATTTTTGTTTATAATTGATAAATGTACAGTTTGCAGAGAACGTAAACATTCAAATGTTGTAATTACATATGATGTGTCGTATCAAACAGTTCGTGAGCTGGACTTGGTTCATTGTTTTCTGCCCCTCCAAGTTACACCTCATTGCTAACTCAAGTTCTACAAGTAAAACAACACCATTGCAAATCACAAAGAGCAAAGGTAAAGATGGAGAAGTTGACAAGGAGATTATGTTGAAACAGGTTCACTAGTCTCAGGACAGGTGTGTTTATATGCTGGTTAAGAGTCTTTGTTCGTGAGATGATTAGTTGCTGTCCTGTCTCTGAATCTTTGATGCACTTCCTGACGTTTGGGCTTCGTTATGTCGCTTCAATATTTTCCCTCTTCCTGAGGGCAAAAGTAGAACATGAGGTCAAATTTGATGGTTAAAGCACAAGTGCACAGGAATCTATCAAATCTACCATTTTCTTCAGAGACTTGTCAACATGATTAATAGTCCTGCAGTTTCTAGAAAACACTGTGGTATTCCAGCTAACTTCAACAGAAAGTCTTTTAAAAACTCCCCAGGCTATGTTACAGAACTTACCTCTTTGTGACAGTTTGTAAGGTACCACACCACCCGCATAACCTGAGATTGAAAAGGAAGATATCCTATTCAAACAGCTAAACATTGGGTAACTCTTTTGAGAATAGAATAACCAAATAGTTATGTAATTCACAATTTGAAACGTATTGCAAGTATTGCTCATTTAAATGACAAGTGCCTCTACATTAGAGTGGAAATGATGTTAATGCACACCTGGCTGAAGTTGCGTACCGTTGACAGGCTGTTGATCACATGACATGACAAATGACTGGAACTCTGGTTGGGAATTTGCTGGTGAGGTGTGCACTGGCAAATCAAGGAAAAATGTATCAATGACAGAAGATGTGCTAGGCTGAAATTAGCCAAATTTCTAATACGCACAATTCAGTGCATGATAAATGTGAAGAACTCTTCAGCAATATTCGTGACGTAAAAACAAACACAAAACGCATCAGAATAACAGCAGAGAGGGTTGGTGAAGGAGCACCTGTTATGAGAGTGTTCTCCAGTGTGGTATCTCCTGAGGAAGGACCTGCTGAAGATGTTCCGTTACCATCATTGTTGTTGCTGGTGTTGGATGGAACAGTTGCAAGAAGCCCTGAGAAGCAGGTTGAGAAGATCCATTAAAACCTTAAACTGGCTCTTAGAACCCAACATCAAACTCTGGTAAGAGTTTGAACATCAAAGTATAAGCACCGCTAATCCTTCCTCTTGCTTACCAAGACCTCTGTAGCAAGACAGTTGTTGGTAGATCTGTTTCATTCGCTCGATGTTGATTCTGCTGGCCTCTGCATGGTTGATCATGGGTTTGGGGTAGTGCACTCCAACGACGCACTTGGCGACTTTCTGAACACTTTCTGGGGCGTTCCAGGGGTCATAGATATATTTGGCGGGAAAGCCCCTCAATATGGGCAAATAGCGCCTGTCACAAAAAAGGATAAACAACATTAACCGTTTTGAAAGAAGGTCGCTTCAGTTTTTATGTTGAAACTGCAGCTTGGATAACTGTAAGTGTATGTATTGAACCTTATATAGTCTCCGTTGGGGTCTGTACGTCGACCGAATCCCACTGGACAGTAACAGTGAAAGAACTGCTGGAAGAAAGAGCTGCAGGAAAGCCACATCCAGCTGCCTGCATTTACACTCCAGTCTGCGTCCAGCAACAACTCCTCAAACACCTGCAAACAAACCAGATCCCAATGGATTCAGAGGGTAAGAGAAATCCAAAATTTAAAATACAATTAAAATAGAATTATGATCAGTACCAAACCTACCAAATAGATTCAAAAGAATATGGCTTATGAATAATTGGAACTATATTTTGTTATTTATAAATATATTGTTATTTAGGTAGCATAATATACCTACAATTTTAACCCTCTGTAAGTCGGTCATCTGAAAATCTTTGGGCCATTGTATCATATAATTATATTAAGAACTATATTAAAGCTGCAATCTATAACTTAAAAAAATATTTTTTTCTGTAACATGTTATACTTATCTTGGATTCACAAAGGTAAATTTATATGAACAGATAAGATTAGAATAAGGTAATGTATAATTTAAGATGTTCGGTCTGATTTCCTGGTAAATGTTAGTTTGGCTCAATGTTTCCCAAGCAGTCTGAGTAATGAAAAGTACAAACTGATCTGGAGCTAGAAAGGTGAAAGTTATGGGTCGCAGCTTTAAGAACCATGTCAGAGATTTTATAAGTCTTTCACATCCTGTTGGAGCAAATTGTTTTGAGCTACCTTCATGCCCTCCTCCCAGCTGATCCACAGGTCTCCACGGGTGAGGAAACATGCGACAGCATGCCGGGCCAAATGATGGATCCATCCCTCCTGCCTCAGCTGAGTCATAATGGCATCAATCCATGGAAAACCAGTCCGGCCCTCAGCCCACTTCGCCAGGGCCTCGGGGTTCCTGTCCCATGGTATCTGCACACAGATGGGATTGCCCTCCATTTTGTCAAAGTGTGGGTTGTTCGTAGCAGCCGTGTAGAAGAACTCACGCCACAGCAGCTGACCATAAAGAGACAGAGGTGGGATGCTGTTTTTCTTAACCTGTAATTGCCAGAAAACAGAATAATTTTTGGTATCAGTCTGACACCGGGCAGCTATTTATGACTTCAGTCACAGCCAAATGCTGCTGTACCTTTCTGTAGAGGTCTGTAAGTTTGAAATAGAAAAGTCTGCAGGAGAGGCAGCCAAAGCGGAGGTACGGGCTCAGACCGGTGGGGCTGGCTAGCAGGGAATTAGCATTCATTCGAGGGCGCTCGAAATTAGCCACCCATGCCTGCATGAAAACATTTCACAAAACTAGATTATACCATCTGACAACAGCCCGCTAACATAAAGAACCTTGTTTTTGGGGGGGCCAGTGTCCTGAGTTTAGCTATAACCCACATAAAACTGACTGTAGTCTTCTAGTAATCCACATTAGCTGGTTGATAAGGGTTGGAGAACATTGGCCCTCCAGGAACAAGGTTCCCCCCCTTCCCAGCTTTAAAGCATTTGTAGGATTCTAGACTAGATGTTTACCTTTCTCTCCAGGTGTCTCTCTAGTCGTGTAAGAGCTTCAGTCTCTCCACCAGGCCATACAGCTGAAGACAGTCCCTCGGTCTCAAAACCTGAAGCATTTATATTCATTTACAATAGACACATATGTAGGCACACATTAGCAGTGTGAAAAAAACAGGTGCCTCACCAAGCTCCTCCAGTGAGGGAACGCCAAACTTGTCATCGTGGTCATCGCTGACAGGTGTGGAACATCTGCCCATGAGGTCAGCTGTGATGGTTTCTGCTGGGGTTTCCACAGGGTCCATTCTGCTGATGAGGGTCTGAAATCGCTTATAGGTGAGGGGAGACTGACCCCCATTTAACTCTATGATCCTAAAAAGAGACCGAGAGAGATAATTCATGAGAACATGAGTCAATGTCTAGAACATATGGACAGGAAGTTAGATGAGGGTCGTCATGACACCAAAACTGAATTTAAATCCAATTTCAGCGCCCCTGCTGGCAGCTACACTTAAAACAGTCATGATGCTTACTTCTCCAGATCATACAGTGTGTGGGAGATCCTGACAAAGACTTCAACCCCTGCCTCAGAGGCCAGCTTCCTAATGGCTGCATCCCGATCCTTCCCGAAGGGTTCGGAGTCGTACTCGTATGACAGTCGGGTGATTTTCCATTCCTGTGGAAAGAAAAGACAGGAAGCAGACAGTCACAAAGGGACAGCCACAAAGTCAAGGAAAGAAAGAAAGCAAACAAACAAACGTGCACAGACTGTCTGCACATAAACCACATTTTTTAGGCCACGTTTAATAATTGTGGAACAAAGCTTTTTCTTGTTGCCCTCTTTTTGGGTAGTTTACTGACCTTGAATAGCCTCGGGAAGACATCTGTGGGCTGTCCTCTGATGACAAAGAGACGAGAATTAAGTTTACGAAGGCTGGCGTCTAAATCCTCCAAACACTGCAGCAAAAACCTACACAAAGAACAAACACCAGCATTCAGGCTCACTACAGTCTGTGACAAACACTTCAACAGATTAATAAGGTGGGTGGATTTATAAGGTTGACACAATAATTGTTCATTTCGATGTTTGAGCAAATCACAGCCTGCAGGGACGGCTAAACATCAGACAGGCTTGCAGTAACAATAGTCCAACAGAGGGCACTAACAGATGACTGTTTTAAAAAAGGACACCAGATGTAAAACTTACATTTTGTTTGACATAGGCTGTGTTTGGAATAAAACTGTAGCTTACTAAGTTAATACTATGTAAGTGATTTCTTACTAAGCAGCCAAAAAACAACAGACAATGGTCTGACAATTAGGACCAATGTACTAAACATAGCCATGAATTAAGATGTAAGCAAAAAAATACAAAATCTTAGAAATTAGATTTTCTTATGAAAATATGCCTTTATATGGCTGTCTATTCCCAGGTGAATTGAAGCTTATATAAATGTTCTTATGATTTTAATTATATACAATATGACAAATTATTTGTTGCCATGAATTAATGCATCACGGTTTAAACTACTGATAGACGCAGGATAAAGTGGATAACAGAGCAGGAATACTGATTTTCAGCTGGCTGTACCAAACACTGGCATATAATAACAAGCGTATAATCCTGTCTGAGCTACAGTTGTGCCTCTTTGGCAGACGAGAGATTTTTCATGCGGGACAGTATGAGTGGAACAGCATTTAGTTTAGCCTGTCTGCATGACCTCTTCAGCACGTCTGATCCCCTACAGCACGTCCCGGGTCAAGGTGAACGTAAAACAGAGCCCTTGTTTCTTAGCGTCACATCTGTGAACTACTTAAGTTTCTGTAATTACAAGGACATTGGCTGAGGAACCTCTGCTCTCATAACCGCACACTCAGGTTCCCTAAAGAAAGGGCAATCCAGGACAAATTCAACCCCACGTGATCTCCTGAAAAAAGTCTCTGTGTGGGTTGCAATTTTTTCCCATGAATGTTTAATATCTACAGTCAACAGAAGGAGGAGTGGCAACGTGGGCAAGAGGATGTCTGAAGCAGCGGAAAGTAGGTCAGTGCTGCTGAAAGGAAAATGAGGTAATAACATCTACTGACACACTGACCTACTTCCACATGTCCTGCACCACAGACAGAAGAAGTGGCTGAGCTGGACGTTACATCATTACTCAGTTATGGGGGTGACCGATCAAGCGTGCCACAAGGATATCCCACCATCCAGACACACTCTGGTGTACTGACACGGTGTACTGTACTCTTAAATACAAATACACCCTTCCGTCACCTTGACAACAGTCCAGTTTCATACATGGCACTCCATGTATATTCCAGCTGTACAGTACAAGACCTTAAATGGCAAACCAATGACATGTCAATACACTACGATACGTGATGCCCACCCATAGTCAACACGTTTAATTTTGCTCTTTTAACAAGATAAGTTAGTTTTACAGTGTTAGGGCGGCCTCTCAAAAAAGGGAATTTAATTCAGTTTGGGGAAATGAAAAACTTCATACATGCTTCGTCATTTCCTTGCATGCCACAGTTTACAGAAACTCAGGTTACGCTCAATTGAAAGACACCATTCAATATTATCCATATAAAAAAGTCCATATCCATATGTCTGTTTTCTTATTGTTAGAACTGTTTCATTTCAAGTTTTGTTAACATACCTTAAATATCATTGGATATTTTCTTTTACATTTGTACAGCTGCTTATAAATAAATTGAACTTGGAAAAAAAACAAGCAATTGTTATTATGACTTAAGATGGATGTAATAAATAGGTGATTGCATGCACTATATGTTACTGTATGTGAAACTTTACCTCCATCTACTGATCCCCACGTTGGACGATCCTGCAAACCAGGGGTCGAGTATGTAAACGCATCTCAGGGTATCTGCTCCGATGACAGAGTCCCTCAGTGATGGGTTGTCATGAAGCCGTAAGCCCTTCCTGAACCAGTGGATCGTGTTGACCACCATAACTCCAAAAATATCCCTTCTGAGACCCCCAACGTTTAATGCAAATCCCAATGCGAAAGTCAAGTAAGATGTTACAACTCCAGACGTACGAGGACAAAGGCAGGATACGGTGACCTATTTTTCAGCCTTGCTCAAGAAAAACTTTCCCCATATTGAAGCAGGATCTCGGTGCCCGTGACTGACGACACACAGAGAGAAAATTCATATAGTTGCTTATCAAGCCTTAAAGCTGGTACATAAGCGACAAATCTGAGTCTTAAGATGACAGGCTGACGTGAAACGCGCACTGGAAAACGCGTAACAAAAGCACCCACGCAAATGTCAACATGGACACGCAAAAACACAGAGAAACAGTCGTTTAACTTTGTGCTAAAGCGTTACACGATGCTGCGTTAACAAACAGCAACCAGAGACACGATCCGTCCACATGGCACTACGAGGGTCGCGCGCATATCCACCATTATCGTCCTTCTTCATTTTAATTCACCCCGTGTACATACAGCCATTTAGTCGGCTCCGCCCACACGGTGACGCACGCGGGCACCCAGGCCACCGATTGGTCAGAACCGGGCGTATACGTAATGCGCCGTCACGTTTCTGTGGCGTGGTCGCTTGTGGCACGCGGCGCGGTCAGGTGTGCTTCCGCTCGATCCCGCGCGCGAGCCTTTCCTGTGGCGCGCGCGTGGACGCACGCGTCGCTCCGGGATGGGTTTAGCTGGGGTCTGCCCTCGCGCATGCGCTGTCGCCTCCCGGGGCGCGCACTCGGACCCGGGCAAACGCGACCTGTAACGAAAATGACGTCACGCGCACCGTCCGCGTGCTGACAGTGAAACGATAAACAGATCAAGTCTAAAAATGCACAGATGTAATACAAAGATTTTTCTGTTTATCTACTCCTTTTAAAACAATATAGTTATTATATAATATGTACACTGCACATATATATAATGAAATATGTTTATAATGCACATTTTATTACTTTTTAATATAAATATACATATTCAGACGATGCACGTTATCAGTATGCTGGGAAACGCATTTCCAAGAATGGTTGCATTGATCAAAAACGATTAGTTTCTATCAGTTTATTGATTATGTCTTTCACCTGCTTGTAGAAACTGAAAACAACATCATACAATGAAGGAATAAGCGGGATTGTTGGTTAAATGTCAAGCCTGCTGCTTAACTACAGCCTTACTGTTGGTTTAGGGTCGGGTGGTCGTCTTTGTTGAAATAATAGAAATGAATTTGACCAGACCTAAATGTCAACTCACTTACATTGATATCCACCAAATAACTAAGTCTAAATAGCTGTTCACATTAAATAACTTACAGACTGTAGGCTAACTGGGTTGTTTTGTAATGTTACTGACACATGTCTCACTTTTATTCCTGCGTGACGTCATACTTGTAATAGTTTTAGAGCTGAAATGAACACTAGATGGCAGTCTTTCTACGACAATAGGTTACATTCAGACGCACAACCTGAAATTATAGATCTAATATAGGTCTAATATACACCAAATAACAGAGATATGGCTAAACAGAAATATTAGAGAACAAAAAACATGACGTTTAATGGGATTAAAGGGAACAATAAATTCGTTACGACATAAACATCTGATAAAAGTCCCTCATAATAACCTAGACCTAGAGGCTTGTCCCAAGAGGTCACTGTTGAGTAAAATATTGCACCCTTTTTAGGGAACGAGAATGAAAACACTTGCATGGCAAAATACCATCCGTCTCCTTTGCATACCATACAGTTGCTGGTTTATGCAGTTATAATCTTCAAACATAAACCTGCGACCCAAAGGCTGTTGAATAATTCTCTGTTGGCTTTTATATAGTAACTATAATTGTTTGTAAGCTCTTATATAGTGATTATTCCTTATTTATACCAAATATCTACTGTAGTGAGTCAGATGTCGTAAAACTAGTAAGAAAAATAACAGCTGTTGGTGTTTATCTTTAAGTGTATAGAAACGTATGACCTTTATAGACTGTGTGGGTGACGTTCAGAAGAGCCCTTCATTCAGTATCACTGTTATATTATGCATACTCTTCATTATTAATGACCAGGAATCTCGTTTCTCTGAGCCCCATCTGAAGAGAGAATGGAGAAGAAGACAGGTGTTCATTTGATCCCTTGCTTTTTGTCCTCAAACATGCCCTGTTTTGTCTAATGGATCCAAGTAGTTTTATGTAGGCTGACTGCTGAGTGTACCTACCTACCTACCTACCTACCTACCTATCTATCTATCTATCTATCTATCTATCTATCTATCTATCTATCTATCTATCTATCTATCTATCTATCATCTATCATCTACCTACCTACCTACCTATCTATCTATCTATCTATCTATCTATCTATCTATCTATCTATCTATCTATCTATCTATCTATCTACCTACCTGTCTGTCTGTCTGTCTATCTATCTATCTATCTATCTATCTATCTATCTATCTATCTATTTTCAATGTCTATCTGTCCGTCTGTCAGTCTGTATGTAAACAAAAAATAAATAAATAGCTACCACAACATTAAGGAAAATCGTGTTATACTGTTTTTAATATGTAGTTTCAGAGATCGACCAAATGAGACCCTCTTGGGGATCTCCGTTTAAATAGAGGTAATGACACAGAACCATCAAGCAAATTCAAACCCAGCTGTAAACCCAAGCAGCAATAATCCCGCCAGCGTATTGGATGCGGTGCTGTCCGTGGTCCCTCCTCCTACGAAGCCTTCAAACGCACTCCGTGTGCCGTAACACCACCACCGCTGCTTCAAAGTTGGGGGCGTATTTTCTGTAAACGCAACAATTTGGGAACTCGCCTGTATCCACAATCTTCACTCTCCCGTGCCATTCAAATCACACCGTGGACGTTCAAGCAGCGGCATCTCTTTGCAAACCAACATTTCCTCTTGGTCCGAGGCTTGTGGACAATATGAAGTGCAGTTATGGCAAAAAGGGGTAAATCCGTGGTGAGGACCCTGGAGGATTTGACGCTGGATTCGGGTTACGGAGGAGCCGCGGACTCCTTCAGGTCATCGAGCTTGTCTCTGTGCTGCTCCGAGGCGCACATCTCCTATGCGCATGGAGCTCACTGCTGGCATCTGACCGACTCCATGCACAGTCGACACAACAGCCTAGACACAGTCAACACCGTCCTGGCCGAAGACGGCGAGACCCTGGAGTGTTCCGGACACTGTGCGAAACTTCCCGAGCCTGAGGATGTGCCCTGGAGCCTCGGGGAGGTGGAGAGCGCGCTCAACAAGGAGGAAGAGTTGAGGTTCGGGACAGTATCCGCGGATCTGTTGGCGCGGCTCTCTGCGCTTGTAAGCCGCGCACTGGTGAGGATCGCCAGGGAAGCGCAGAGGCTGAGTTTGCGCTACGGCAAATGCACCAAATATGAAATTCAAAGTGCCATCAAGATGATCCTGTCGTGGACCATCTCGGTGAACTGCATCGCCGCGGCGCTCAGCGCGCTGTCCATGTACAACATGAGCACCGAGGATAAATTCAGCCGGGGTAAATCAGAAAGATGCGGCTTGGTGTTTTCCGTGGGGAAGTTCTTCAGGTGGATGGTGGACAGCAGGATCGCGGTGCGCATCCACGAGCATGCAGCCATATACCTGACCGCCTGCATGGAGAGCCTCTTCCGAGAGGTCTTCACCCGGGTGCTGAACAGCTCGGTGGTGGAGAAAAACAACGGGATCCCCAAATTTACACTGGAGTCCTTTGAACAAGCGCTGAGCAATGATTCAGAGTTGTACGGCCTCCTTTTGCCCTACCAGCATCTAATATGTGGGAAAAACGCCAATGGTAAGTTCTCCACCTGAACACGGTCTCATAAATCGTTCAGGTTAACTGGTCGTTTACACAGGTTTTTAGATGGATTATTACTCAGGGAGAGGGTTCACCTTTGTGTTTTTTAATGTGTTGGTTGGTTTTTTGTTTTAATTTCTCTATAAGCGTGTTTATTAAAGATTTTAGTTAGGCTAATGTGGTCTTTTAAAAGGATGAAAAACAGTAACTAGCTCTTATGTTTATACAATGAAATTAACTTTTGGGCCCATTGCCCAGATTCTGACCTCATCTGTGTGTATATATTACACCGTCTCCTTACGAATGTTTGGTTCTAAAAGCCCACAGATGTGAGATAACTTAATTTTTCAGAGATGTGCTTTGAATATAGATGTGTGTGTGTGTGTGTTTGGCTCTGCAGTGTGTATCATCATGCCGCTGTGAGAATGTGTGCTAGTTTCTTAAACCTAGCTGTGTAATGTCATACAGTTACAGTATACAGTATGAATACACCGGACAGTAGTTTTGTAGTTTATTTGCACTGACGGACGCTGGAGCTGTTCAATTTATAACCCTCCAATAATGTTTGTGCAACAGTGTAGACCTGACAGTATTGCAGCACTGAGTAGAGTGATGATATCATTGATTTAATACAGATGCCTGGCAGAGGGGACTGCTCTACATCACTGTAGTGTATTGGTGTCCATTTCACAGTTATATACAGTCCAGCACCTATATCTATCTACCTATATACAACCCATATAGCATATATTGGGTCTATGCTATAAAATGTGTAGGGTATGTCAGGTGCAATTATGCATCTGGCCTCTGCAGAGAACTTGGAAATCAGACAAAAATGAAGGACTTTCAGTTTTTGTGTGTATATCAGATACGGTAGGTGTTCCATGACTGCAGTCAGTTTCCTTCTGTAGAAGTGCTTTATGCTGCATAGATTAATAGATAAGTATGACAACAAACCAATAATAAAGGGATTACATCTCCATAGTAATGCACACTTCCTCCTCAAGGGTTCCTCAAGATGGGCTGCAAGATAATAGCCCACCCTTTGTTCTCCTCAGGAGAGCCATTTTAATTGCACTTGGTGCTTATTTCTAGAAACACAGGACATGCATCTGTTTTAAATTGCGTCAGCGCTGGAGGTTGCACGCATGTGTACATTTAGCTAGGCAACTGTTACACAACCTCTCGGTTTCCTCGCATATGCATAACTGCATTAAATGCGCTCTGTAATGGAATTTGCGAGCTTCTTCCAGCGTGCCCCTCTGTAGATGTGGAGGCTGTGGGTTCAGCTGCAGAGGTGGTCTGCTCTAAGTTACCGGGTTTGTTGCGTGCCTCTGTGTTCAGTGCCAGGCACTGAGGGGTGTGTTTGTACGGGTGTGTTAAGAGAGGCAGTGTTAGAGGCCCAAATGTGACACAGCTCTAGTTGTACCAGGCAGCTCCTGATTCATTAGTGGCTGGAGTTTCGTGTGTCAGGAATTTCTACCACGGCTGTATCGCTGGAGGCATTAACACAATTAAGGGTAAACCCAGCTAACAGTTTTAGGTTGTAAGAATGTTTCTCTAAGTAAGAAGAACATTAAAAATGATGTTTTGAAAGCTGTAGGAATGTTCAAAACATTCAGTTTTCAGAAGTTGATTATAAGGACAATAGTCAAATATTTACGTAATATTTGTGTAATGTTTTTAAAACTTCTAAGTTCTACTCATGTTAGCCAATGTTCCCAGAATGGTCCCTGTTTTTTAAACTGGTGTATATATATATTTGTCTAAGCCAAATGACTTACAAATGGTAAAACAAATTGTATCATCAACTCAAATAACACTAACCTTCAAACACTTTTGATAAAATTCAGTAAAGTTTTCATATGAGTCTATAGGAGTCTTGAATTGAAATTGATCTTTTAGATAAATTAGCTTTCTTCAAAGAACACAGACTGTCTTGTCTTTAATTCACTTTTTGGTACTTTTAAAGTCTTCTGGCCGTCAGATTCTCTGCCCACAGACTTTACTGAAAGTACAGATGAAATCACTAAGAAACTCGTGTTTTGCAACGCAGGAATCCAACAAGAAACACAATATAGACAGAAAAACAAAGGCAACACAAACTGGCGCCTTGATGAACAATTGACCTCATCAAAGCAGGAGGAAGTCTCATGTGATCGACTTGTGCTAACCTGTCACACACAGTCATGATGATGTCATATATTCTCATCCTGTATGTTCCAATATTACACAACGGCGTTTAAAATAGGTCATGAGGGCTGTATGACCAAAAACATGACAAGCATGACAACATTTCATAAAAAATCATAACAGGTTGTACTCACATTTCCCATCGTTGGCAATCACATGAGAAACACAAAACATCGAAAACAGTCAGTAAAAGCAGATGACTAATGCTGTGAAAGTAGAAATGTTTATAATTGAGATTAATTGAGATCAAGGCTATTGAGGCACATAAAGGTCAAGAGATGTGAATACATCTCATTGTGGACACGAGAGGAGATAAACAGCCAATGGAGTTTACAGTGGATGGTGATGATGTGGGCAGATTGTTGGTGTGGGTGACTCTTATCACAGAATGCTGAACATATTGCAATCTGGCAGTGATTTTAGCAGGTAGGCCAATTAAAAGAGACACTGCAATATTTAAGATGAAATCTGATGGAGGCAAAGACAAGTCCTAGTGTTTAAGGCTTAAAATTTGCCCTGGTTCAGGAATCAAGTTTCTTTCATCTTTTGAGATGGAAAACTTTACTGTAGTGTATTGCAGACTGTAACTTTTGCTTCAGAATCTTCACAAACCCAAAACATATGACAGGCTAAATGGAAAAATGAAAAAAATGACTCATTTCACGTGCAAAGAGAGTGTTTACATAGACATCTTAAAGGCGCAGCACCAAACAGTGACAAACCCAGTTTAAAGGTTCAGAGAAAGGATATTAAATAAACAACTACTGGTTGTTTTTGGTGCATAAAAACTTGACTTAAACTATCAAAAGACATCTGGTGGAAAAATGATACAATAAACAAAAATGTGCAACACGACCCCTTTAAATAAGTGTCTGTTTCCTCACAGTCACACACATATACTGTAACTTGTCCTGCCCTGCAGGTTTTTCATGCATGTGTTGTGAGGACGGATACAGTAGAGTCATAAACGTACAGATGATGATTTTCTGCAGGCATGTGATGAGGCACCCATGAGAGCAATGCCCAGTCTCACAGATGGCTCTCTACACGACCGATGTGGCGGGTCCTAAGAGAGGGGAGAGCTCCTCTATTCATCTAAATTTACTGAACTATGAAACATAATGAGCTGAGCATTACACACACTGCTTCTCACTCCAGCACGACTGTGTGTGTGTGTGGATTCACCCACACACATATGCACGCACACACATTCCAGCTCTTGTAAATAAACAGACACACATATGGATGCATGGCAGGAGTGAGGGCACCCACATTTACACACACACGAGAACGTATTAGATTACAGGTCAATGATATGACACTCATCTGAATGTTGTTTAAACATTAAAAAACACATTTTAAACATTTTTATAGGGCATAAAGTCAAGGTCATACAACTTAATTAAACAACTCAATCTGTTTGCTATAATATTCGGTTATCATTACTTTAAAAAATGTGAATACAATTTGTTTTATAAGTATATTAATATGTAAATGTATGTTGCATATAATAATAAAAACTAATAAAAGGAACAGAAGGTCTCATCTAGAATGACCAAAACACTCATCATTGCAACAGTCCATTGAACAGTAACAGTGGTTCATGCTCAGTACATAGACCACAATCATGACAAAACCAACGTTCTTACAAGTCAAGGTCAGACAGCCTCCTTCAACAGAAATCAATCCCTCAGAAGGTTTCGGTTTACTGGTTTGTTGCTATGTTCAATAGATCTCATACTATATTGTATAGGCTTCTATTTTTTCTATTTTTGTATCTTCTATTTTTATTACATTTAATTTACATGTCATTTTTTACATTCCTGTGCTCTTGTCATCTTTAATGGAAATCTGAAAATGTATTTGCCCTTTGGAACAGCAGTACGTTCTCTGATGATGTCAGTCTGACAGCTTGGGCGGAGCCAGAGCCGATAACCACTCCCCCAACGATCAGTCTACTGCTAGCTTTAAAACAGCTATTTTTCTAAATCCAAGTTTACAGGGTGTAAATATACAGGATTCTACACAAGGGCTTTTGACAGCATCTGTGACTGTCTGTCGCCACAGAACAATTTCAGTTTTTCTCTTAGACGCTTTTATCCTAAGTGTTCAAATATACATTTTGTCAGTATGTCCTCTGGGAGTCAAACTAGCGCAGAGTTCTAACAGTTAAGCAAAGCATTTACAATGGAAGTATATTAGATAAGGGATTCCAAAGAGTTTCAGAGCAGCTAGACTTGAGCATCACATTAAAGCTTTTAAATTAATTCATCCATACAAAAACGTGTGGGGAATGTGTCAAAGTTACGCTCAGCAGTATGTTGTATTAAACGCAGAGCGTGCGTTTAATTAAGCGCTATGACACAAAAACAGCAGATTTCAAGACCGGCTACCAGCTATTTTGATATATTTTTGTGAAAAAATAGAAATAGTTTGTCAGCAATTTGTACTACAGTATGTTTTTTGATATATTTTGTACGACGCACCTAATTTCAGAACTGTCTTGAACTGAGAAAGATGCTCTCAGTGTTTGAGTTTCTGGAACATTCAAAATGTCACATTTTTAACATTATTGTTACCTAATGGAAAATGTTCTTGGAAACTTAAACTTGTTAGCTGTGGTCTCAGTGACATCAGACTCCCACAGCAGAACACAACCAGGCCGACACCATTGCAGTGGCCACTATAGCTGTTCTCACACGTTTGTGTCATCACTGCTTGTTCTGTACTTATCAAGAAGATGGAGGTACCACTCACATCTGAAGATCTTTTCTCTGTAAGCGAACAGAGTGGCGAGACACAAAGAAATCAAGAGACAGAAGAAGAAGAAAGAGTCTCTCCTTTTTCTCCACACAAAAGCAGGTACTACAGATTGCCTGTACACAATAGACTTGATGAAATACAGTTTTTTAGGATGGAGGGAAAAAAATCACCTCTTCTGTTAAAGCACCTTTGTGTGTGTGTGTGTGTTGCGTTCATGAGTTGTGCGTACGTTCCTGAACGATTTATGTGTGGGAACCTACCACATGCGTGTGATAAACCTTACAAATGTGCATATTGAATCAAAACAACAGAAACCATAAACCATATTAAGATGTTTTAGTATTTCTTTTGCTCTTGACTTGGAAAAGCAAAAGTCAGTCGTCCCGTTTGAGCGATGGCCGCCGTTTCATCCGTGCAGCTGGCATATGGTTTTTATTACTTCAAGGTGTGTGTGCGTGTATTTTTTCTTGTTTAATGACGTTTTTATTGCAAACACATGCTCTATCCTGAATAAGTCTTATTTCATGTAAAAAGCGGGCCGGCTTTAAAGAAGGTGGCTTAAATGAACATGATAAGGTCTGTAGCATCATAGGTCACTTTCTGCAGAGAACTGACACAGATGCCTTCAATAAATAGAAAGATTAACCACAAGTTACACTGCAGGAAATTAAGTTTAGAGAGAGCATACTTCTTTTTTTCCAGTGACACAAGAAATCAGTGTTTAATCACTGAAGTCAGCCTGTTCTTTCCCTGACTCTGTTTCTCATTAATGTGACTGCTTACTGTGGTACTACTTTAAATGCATTGAACGTAATGAAATTGTTATGAAAGATATTTAGGGTTTAAGCACCAAACAAACAGGGAATGTTCTCAGAATTTGGAGGGTTGTAAAAAATTGGTAATGTTAGTATATTTTTTTAAATGATATTTAATAATATTTGTCATTATATTTGATCATATACATTATTCTTAAGTTGTTAGTGAAAATCATTACAGACCTAAAAAAGTTTGAAAACATTCTCACAACTATCTTAGATAGTTATCTTATCTAGATTATCATTCTTACATTGTGGCAGATCATGGTAAAATGTTACATTACTTGGCACATTTATAGTGCATTATAAAGTCATTAACTAAATGTGGGTTATTTAGTGCAGTAAAATTCAGCACAATTTGCACTTGAACCGTATGCATATAAATTCCATTTGCATTTTTATTTCTGCTTATAACTTTTTAATTTAAATGACACAAAAACTACATTTCTGCCCAAATTGTTTTTCCCACCAGTTTAAATTTTGTTGAAAGCAATACACAAAATGTTGAACTGTTTTCAAATGCTCTTCCACAAATGTGGGTCACATGAATGAAAGCAAAGGTCAAAGGTCAGTTTGGCATATTGTATGTCAGCCATTTTGGATTTGATCACCATCTTGGTGTTTTCGTCTACTGAGGGTAAACTTGGTAAGTATGACCGGAATAATGCTCTGAGACTGCCTCAGAAGAGCAACACTTGTGTGTAGAAATGCGGTGTGTGTATCAGTTGTTTTGTTTTTCCAGCTTTGTGTTTATCTACTTTAGAGTGTGAAGTTTGCCATGGGCTGAGTTCTGTAACTGAGTCATTAGAATATTCATACTTTGGGCCCCAGTCGTGGATTCCTGCCTGGCCTGGTGTGTCTGATTAAGCTGATGGATGACAGAGGGTGTGATTTATGCAAACAGAGAATCCATTAATGACTAAAATACTGCTGCACAATGTCTGCGTTGTCAAACACATCTGGATCACAGAATCATTTAACTGTCAGATGTTGGAAAGACTTCCAATCAGGAAAAAATACATTAAATCACAGATATTAGGATGTGAGTGAATTTAAATCTACATTGAAGTTATTTTAGAAAACAACATCATCTCAAAAAGTCTGTAAGGATTGCTGTTGATTTGGGGAGGGTTTGTGATTACCCAGCATGCATTGCGGTGAATAAATGATGTCAGTACTGTTATAGGACTTTGTTTACTTGTTTTTTCATTAAGGTTGTCGTTTATGATTAATCACTGTTAGTTATTTGTTGTGCGAGGAGATTAGAAGCTTTTGTATTAGTTAATGGTGTTTGTTAATTGTCACCATTAATGAGATTTGTGTGGTAAATGGTGAGATCTGTGCAACTCCTTAAAGTTGCTGTATAAGTGTCTTAGTGTTGTTATTATAAAGTGTGGTTATTTGTGGTTATAGACAATATCACTTATTTTTATTGCGCATCTTATAGTTGTCTTTAAGGAATCACATTCAGATGTTACAAGTGTTTTAGAGAAGTTTGTGCAACTGTACTGGTTTCAGGTCATTTGTCTTTGTTGCAATGTGGGGAAGTTGTTAGAATGGCACATGGTTCTAAATCATGTTATGAACGTTAATCGTATAACATATCACATGACAATTATTATTAAGCTAATGCTGTTTTACTGTCAAGCAGCTGCTTGAAAATAAATCCTACATCTGACGGATAGTTTTCATTTCCGCAGTTGTGTAACGTGTTCCATACGCTGGAGTCTCGCTCTGAGTTTACGGTGATGCCTTGCAGGAAGACTCTTAACAATGCAGCGTGCATATAAATGACTGCATGCCCAGACGCGCTGCGCTTCTTAGCATGCTGCTTTATATGTGACATCAGGGGTTTGCTGACTCATAAAGTTAGCACTGATGTGAACAAACCCACTTGTTGTGGTTATTGATGTTTTTGGCAACTGCTTGCTCCCTAGATTGCTATTAAAATTATATATATATATAAACATATGAGTATATTTAAGAGATATTTGGATGACTAAATTATGACAGAAATTTCATTTTTTTGGTGCACTAAGCTAATGTTCTGCACATATAAGATTAGCACCTATCTGCAGTCCAGCTAATAGGAAATGTTGTCAGAACGTTGGCTAACGTTCAATAAAAGTTGTCTCAGGGTTTTTGGAGTATATATCAAAAGCTACTTATTCTTAAGTATTTAGTGGAATATTTTAATGTTTTAGAATAAAAAAGTTTGATTAACTTTCTTATAACCAAACCATAAGCTTAATGGAACATCTAAGAAACTAAATGTTTTCAACATTCCTAGAACTTTAAAAATAACATTTTTAACATTTTTGTTACTATTGTAAATGTTAGGGAAACGTTCTTAAACCCTGAATCTGTTAGCAGGGCGACTGCCTGATGTGATTATAGCTGCAGTCCTTCAGGAAAGTACTTCAGTAACTCGCTCAATTCATCTACTGCTACGAAACTATAAACAGGTTCTCCACTCAAGTGTATACCGAAAACTAGCCTGCCATTTTCCATTTGTCTTCAGACGGCATGTTCCCAAATGTGTTTTTGTGCATTTTCCTCAGGAAGTAGGTTATAATAGTCCACCGTCAAACAAGAAAGAAGCAATCTTCCTGTGTATGTCTGCCTGACCAACCAAAAGCCTTGTGGTAAACTGTCAGTGTTCCTCGCCTGCACAAATGAGTAAAAACGTTTCCATCCAATTTAGCCCATTCACTCATAGCTGAGGCCGAAAGTAGGCCAGCCAATGGCTAAACGCCTAGCTGCCTGGCTATACTTTTTTTTTTTACTGGAGTGATGGAGCTGGTGGTCGCTTAGACCTGGACTGGATGGTTACACAGTGAAATCAAACACATCCACAAAAAATCCAGTTACCATAACTTCACATGAACCAGACCGCATTCCTTAATGGGGCTGTCAAACTGAAAGTGACCATCTGGAAAACAAAGTATTGGATGGAGCATGAACTTTCCTATTTCCAGGGTTGAAGAGCTCGTGTTTGACTTGAAAGGGGTCATATCATGAGGAATCTTTCTAGGGTCAGTGGTTTGATGTATTTAGCATACTGTAACGTTCGTTTGCTAACACGCTGTTACTCATTCCAGGCAAAGAGGGCGTCTTAAAGGCACAGTGGCCTAAAACGACTCGTTTAATTCCAGAGACCAGAAAACGGTCGTAAAAACTGAATTGTGATGTTGAATGTTATGTGACTCTCGGAGGATATTTAAAAAAAATTATGCTATCACCCCTTAAAAGCAAAAATTAATGGACTTAAAGTTAAAAATGTTCTCATGAATTGTTCTTGTTTTCTGCACACGTGTGGGAAAAGTTCAAGACTTTATAAGTTATCACCGAGAAAATAAAGACAATTAAAGAGAGCAGTTTATGGTTAATTGTAGATGGTTGAAACCTGTGACTCAGTTACTCTCTCCTCCCACACAAACATGCGTTCTTAGTAGGTGACAAACGTGTGATTTCTGTGTTTTTATTTCTCCGGGGAAGTTTGCCATTGTTACAATCCGTGACAAAAGAAAGATGCCGTGGCTGCACAAGCAGAAATTCTTCCCGTCTTTGGTGTGCTCCACGCTGTTTTGTTTCAAAGTGAAAGTGAACGAAATGTAATTGTAAGGAAGATTTGACTCATTCAGAGATCACCTTGTGCTGATGTTTGAGAAAACTGAGGAACTTTTAGAAGTTCTTTTAAAGAGAACAGGAGGAAGCAGCAGGGGTTCTGTCTATCCATCCATCCATCCATCCATCCATCTCAATGAATCATTTTAGCTGATCAGCATGATGTGACATTCTGTGAAGTACTTTAAAGAACTATTTATGTACCATCGTACAGTATATGAGTACAGTAATCCTGTTGTATTAAAGCATTGGCACACTGGAAAAGAGCTAAAGAAATTTAAATGGAATATCATGATGTGATGTCATCAGTATTCATGGACCTGCCACAGTATGTTTTGTGGAAGGCTGGTGGAGGATAGAATCGATTTCTATTGAACAGACACAGTGTTTTTTAGGGTGTTGAGTGTTGACGATCTAGATAGCTGTCATTGTTACATTTGCCCCTAATGAATGATAATTAGGACAAAAATCTATAGTTTAATGATTTAGCATTCCACAGCATTGCGGTGTAAACAGTCTCATGCGGAGAAGTTTCCCATGAATGCTTGATCTATTTTAACACTAATGCTATTCGTTTTGTAATTGGTCTGTTAGCAGATTTAGTCAAATGCTTGAAAATTACCAAGACCCATTTCAATGCAGTATTGCACCAGCAAAATAGCACACGGGTTCCAGATTACATCCTGAGAGCGCAACGTCATGCCATCATCAAAGTAAGTTGACAAGCCCCGGCAGAGCCGGAATAAGGTCGGTTTTAGCAAAGTTTTGATTTGTTTTTTTTATTCCTTGCTCGCCTTACTAAAAACATTTGAGTCCCTCCTTTGAGAACGTCAATAGATGTTTACACACAAAAAATAGCTCAACGTGCTAAAGGGGCCTCATGTCAGAAGACATCAGTGAACAATAAAGCTGGGCCCTGCCAATCCCTCTGGCTTTTCTTCAGAACTCATGCAACCGTCCCATCTGTCCTGAGATGCTCCCACTGAAACGCTCCTGCCTGGCTTCCTTTTATATTAATCTTCCTGCCAAGCACAGCATTTCCCTACGGTGGAGTTGCAGCGTGGATTGGAAAAATGTGTTGTATGTATGCTAATGACGAATCACGCAAAAGGCCTTTGTGAGGTTTCATCTCCATCTCTGAAGTAAGAGGCTTTTAAGTCGCTTCTCCTCAGGTATGCTTATAGATTACAGGCTATTTGCTTTTGAACTGCGCGGCCGGTACTTGATTCGGATAGAGTGAGTTTGAGGGAGATTTAGTGCTAATAGTTTCAACATGAGAATGCAGACCTGATATTCCTGATTCCTGTAGTTGTTTGCGACGAAGGCTCTTGCGCAGGAAGCGGCAGGGCCTGTGAGCTGGTAGGCTTGCTTTGATTTCGTTTATCAACATCAGTTTTTTGACATGGTGGCCCATCGCCTTCAGATAAGTAACGCAGGGGGAAAGATCAGTTTTTTTTAACTTGTGTTGCAGCAGCTGTTTCAGCGCCAGTTGTGGACGTGTTTGTTCATTGTTCTGTAACAGAATGGCATGGTTTGATGGTTAAAGGGGAAATTACTTATAGAGTATAGATAGAATATATACCTATGGAATATTAATATATATGTGTGTGTGTATGTATATATATATATATGTGTGTGTGTGTATAGGTATGTAATCTTGAGGCAGGTGTATGCTGTGTTACTTCATTTTTTATTGTTCATTATCAGACTGTACAATATGTCCCCAGTGGGATCTTGGATAGAGTCCAGGGCAGACTCTGTGACATCAGCTGTCTCGTACATCAGACTGTGTGATACACATCTTATCTAAGAAAGACTTTGTTGGTGATTGACAGCAGTGACTGAACTCTTTCTGCCCTTTTTTAAACCACAGAATTGAATTTGTGCTGCACAAACTCAAGCAAGCCGTTGTGCTAAGCTTAGCAATGTTTTGCTTTAAATATATACGGTGTAGTGGAGTGTGTTATGGCTGGGCAAAGGATTTAGGGTAATTCTGATAGTCTAATTAAAATGTATAGGAAACTTAACATATAGACAAACTAGTACCAAGATATTTTTAAGTTCAGCTCTCTCTCTCTCTCTCTCTCTCTCTCTCTCTCTCAATCATTCTCTGTCTTCTTCACTCTCTCTATCTGTCTCTCATTCTTTCTCTGTCTCACTCCTCACTCTCTCTCTGTCTCTTTCCCCCTCTCTCCCTCTATCTCCCCACAGACACACATGCATATATGTCATCAGTTGCCCTGTTCCTATTGGTGCTTTTATTCTATTGCCCTACATTGGTCAGATGGTTTTCTGGTGCAGTGACTGATAGAAGAGAGGGCCGTTATTTTCTGACCCGGGTTCACATCCGCCACGTTCTAGATTGATCCCTGTTTGTTTGACCACATTCCGCCAGCTCTAAAAATAAACCACCAGCAGGCAGCTTTCCCCCCCGCTCAGCTCAACGTTTTAGGTTCTTGGCATTCGTGTTTTCTGTGTGATATTATCAGGTTTGGTCTTACGTTTAAAGGTCATTAAATACTAGATTTAATATAAATTTTCCTAAATCTTTTGTCTGTTGGCCAGAGTAATTTTCTATTATTTGATAAGAAACGATGACGTCACGCTCGATTGGTTCGTTTATTCACTTCGTTGTCGTTTGATTGGTTCTTTGGTCTAATGTTAGTCGATCGCCGCCAGTGACGGAACCCCAGCGGCATTTAAACTGCGTTTCAGCAGCACGAATAGCTATTAGGATAATCCTCGTTCGATTGTAATTGCTTCATTTACAGATGAATGAAAAGAGATGATTTATTTGTGGCGGTTGCTAGCAGCTTTTGATTCAAACGTCTGGCAAAACCTTCAAGCCACTGGGTTTTGGCTAAAGGCAAAACACTCAAATACGGTTCAATCGTCTGCCTTTATGATTAATGTTATATATGGGTAACGCATTCATTCTACTAAAACTTTATTTGCTTCTCAAGTCCTCAGTAATTCCTTCCAGTAGGAGCAGAAGATGGAACGTTTCATTTCTGCGGTCACCGACGCTACAAGACTGGAAGCCATTGGCGGAATCGCTAGCTAACACCCAGCAAATTTACATCATCTCTTAAATATCCCAAGTAAACAAAATTGTCTGAACTCGTGTGTTTGGAGTTTGTCCGGGAACGCAGTGGAATTTACAGGCTCATTATGTGTCGTTGATTCGGAAGTAGATGGATAAACTGGCCGTCATTATACAGTTTGTGTAAAACGTACGTTGGTTCTCGGTTTTGGGGTTTCTGAGGTTCCGTATGGTGGTGATGATGTCATTAAGAACCAAGCCCAACATTCCGGGGAATATAGACTGTGTACGGATCAGTCCAATTCAGTTCATGGTCTGGAAACCTATCCGCTAAAGTGGCGCGTTTTAATTATCACTGTTGATTAAAATGTTGGTTTTTAATTAGGCCTGATGTAAAAAAAAAAAAGATTGAGGAAACAGAAAGCGAGAATAACCTCTGCTCTGATGGGGTCTATCAGATGAAAGCGGTTCAAGCTGCCGTTGGGTTTTTCTGTTACTGAAAAACTTCATCCAGAGTGATTTTGAAACCGATTCTCTGGGGACTGAATTTATTCCTGTTTTCAGTAGATATGGCTGCACCAGGCTGGTGTTCCCACACTGCTGTCAATGCCATATGGATGTTATTTCACCAATCCACCTGGCAACACGCAGAGCCAAAACTGATAAAAAATATTGCCAGTAATCTGACTGGACATTTGTGCCTATGAAACTAACAGGAGCAGAGTTGAGGGTTTAAACACGGAGCACCTGTCATGCCGTCAGTAGGCAGTGATGAAGAGATACTGTGTGTGTGTGTGT
>JBAJNP010001403.1:49482-62658 GCA_036877545.1 Yasuhikotakia modesta | reverse complement strand
CCTGTGTCAGCACCCGTCACGGCCGCCCGTCCTGTGTCAGCACCCGTCACGGCCGCCCGTCCTGTGTCAGCACCCGTCACGGCCGCCCGTCCTGTGTCAGCACCCGACTTGACCTGAGCCAAGTCCAGCCACGGCCGTCCCGCCTGAGCCAAGTCGGATTGTTTTCAATGATTGTTTTCTGCCTGCCCTGACCCTTGCCTTGTTTCTGGATTACGATTTGTGGATTATCTTGGATATACCTGTTTTGCCTGTGTTTTGACCCTGCCTGTCCCTGACCATACCTTACTACAATAAAACCATTAAAACTATGCACATGGGTCCGACTCTCGTATTTCAGGACAGCCATCATGTTACAAGATGGCAGGTTTCCAGACATGCAATGGAAACTCGTGAATTTAGGTGTATATGTGCACAGTGAGAGATGGCACTGTATGGGAGGCCAAGAAAACCTGCCCCCGGCCAGCAAGGTGACATAAGCCAGATATACACCTGATGCTGTTGACACTTTGGATGAAAAGTAGAGATAAAAAGCTCAAGTTCATTGACCCTGTGGCCACTACCAGACATAAAATATCAGAAGATAGGAGTAAAAGATTGTCTGGTGGGCATTTCTTTGGATACACAATAACCAAAACACATGTTTGTATTAACATAAATGCAACATTCAATATTCATGTGTTAGAATATATTTGTATTCTATATATATGGGATCAACATGATTGATCTGATGCATAGGAGTTTATTTGAGGCCCACTATCTGATAGAGTAGAATAAAAAAAGTCAGACAAATGACAAAAACATGTTTTGCTTTTTATTCATGCCACATTTTTTTTTTCAAAATTCTAATGTTGAAAATATACTGTAACTACACAAACAAAATACTTATCAATATATCAGAAAAGCCCAAACAAAAATATATTAATTAATATATTTGAAGAAGTGAAAAGTGAAGCTTTAAATTGGCACATTTTTCACCAAATTGACAGTTACACAACACCAATTACAAGAGAAGCAGTTTATGTCTGATTTTTAGAGGAAAAGCTGAAATAGAGATTAGAGATGAAAGTGAAAAATGTGTTAGAAAGACATTGAGATCACTGAGCAGAGACCTTGTAGCCTTACCCTTTTAATTTGTCTTTTTAAATTTGTTTGAAATTATGTATGCAAAAGACTTAGCATTGTGTGACCATAATGTTTTGTTTGCATGGCTGAAATTCGGGGGCAGACGTATTTGCCAGTGATTTCGAAAGCAGAAATGAAATTCTAAAGTGTAATTAACATCACTGATGTTTCATCTTTTTGTCCATCCTCTCCATATGGCTGAAGTTTTCTTTATTGAAATCTACTGTTATGCATCCTTGTCTTATCTTGTATGTGACAACATCAGTGATATTGTGACTATTGTAATATTGTAAATAACTGCAGAACATGCCTTTAACAGAACGATTGTGAGGTTGCTCAACATTTGCTGCTAATGTTGTAATGGATTGTTTGTATTTGACACAAAAACAAATTGATTATCTCTATGTATCCCCACTATGTACATAGCTTTGATAATCTGTTATAATTTATATTTACTAAAATATACACAAGTACAGGTTGTAACCGTCTGGTTTAACATTCTTATATTCCACATACTAAGCTTGTATACAATTTGGGAAATTAAAACCTTAAACAGCAAAAGTCACAACAACAAGTATATCAGTCTTGATGCTCCCAGACCTGTAAAACAAGGACGAATTGTGAACTTAGTCTAATGACTTGGACTTGGATTAGGAAAGACATTTATGGCCAAAATTATAATTGTTGTGACACTGCAATATAGCTTAAGTTTATATAAATTTTAATAAAGTGTTGCCCTAGTATCTGTATAGCATAAGGTAAACAGTTTACAAATTGATTCAATAGTTTTGAATGGTAGACCTTAGTGTAGGCCTTGTAACAGAAAGTGGTGCTGAGCAGGTGGTATTGGCCAGACAGTGGATTTTTTTGGTCAGTGACAGAGACATATGGTGCATTAACACTTTCACCTGAACACAGTACAGATGAACTTCTCTGAAGTGACCTTAGAGCAAAGAGCAATTACCAGACCTCCATCTTTCCCCTATTCAACATATCCAATGATTTCTCTCATGCTCTTACAACATTGGTCTTGACCTCACAAAGTATGTGGGTTTAGGTAAGAATGAATGGTTGTGAGCTTTAGGGTTATAGTGTGCAGTCATGCATGTTTAAAATAGATGTTTTCTGTGCTTTATTCCACAAAAGGGCAATCGCTGAGCAAGAAAAAAAATGCTTCAATGCTACCTTTCTTATAGACAGGAGAAAAACAAAAAGGGGTGAAGGCAATGTTGTAATTAATAATTAATGTCCAGTCAGTGGTCTTAGGAATTCCTGTCATACTTTACCTGTGAGCCCGTAAAAAAAAACTGTTTACAATTGGTACCATATATCAAGGCCAGAGAAAGCAAAGAATGGATATACAGGATATGTTTATGACAGCTCAGGTAGAGGAATAATCAGTTTGTATTAGAAGTTGCATTAGAAGCAAGACAAACATTGTTGCTAATGCTTGGGCATTATACTAAATGATGGCATAGCTTGATTAGCCCCAGTTGCTCGGATGTCTCTGAAAAGAGCCAGACTGCTCATGTTCCCTCTTCTTTCCCCTTAGACGCACTGCAGCAGACACGGCACACACAAACACTTCCAACCTTACACACAAACTGCACTCACTTCTGTTTTTAGGAGGGAGGGAGTGGGACGGCTCTCTTGTCTTGTCTCAGCCAAAATATTCTTTCTTCAAGTCTCTTCTCGCTTGGAAGGCTTTTTGGAGAATGCATGATTGTGCCCAAGAAGTTTGGACACCAATTTTTTCAAAACCCTCCGAAACCCGGATATATCCACAGGGCATCAATGAGGAATGTAGCACTTGTGCAGGGTGTGCATACTTGCAGAGATTGCAAATGTACACACTTATCCTTAAAGAAAGAAGAGAATCTTTCTTCTTTTTGTCTGTACAATACTTGTTTGGCACTGGATTATTGGACACAGGATAGTGTTTCTGTTTTGTATGGCTATGACCACAGGCCTATCTCAGCCCGTCTTAGACATACAGCCATCCTGTAACTGGACAATTGAAAACTGGAGTTCCAATTTCAGTGGGTGAATCAGGGGAGATATATGCCCCAGACAAGCTGACCTAAATCGATCCTAGTACTGTCTGGAAGCCGCAAGTGAAAGAGCATGAGAGAGAGAGAGACACAGCTGCGTAGCTTCTAACAACCAGAGCAGCTCTTCACCAGCAGCCATCATGTGGAGAATCGAAGGGATTGCAGACTCTCTTTCGCTCTCTTTTACCGAGCTGCTGGAGGGTAACTGGCACGCCTTTCCACTTCTCTTGGGGATCAGCTTCTTTCCAGCGGCTTCTTCCTTTATCCGGTTCTCTTCCAGCAGGTATCAATGAGTCAGGCTCTGGTTGAATTTTTATGGTGAATTAGTCGCTGCTCTGAGCGGTTCTTATCAGACGGCGCTGAGGGGAACATGTCTACCATGTCTGGGATTCAACTGCTGTGACTACCTGCCCACCTGCCTGTCTGCACACAGAAGCACAAAACTACAGGACCTCAATGGAAGCAGCACAGAAATGCTTAATGCAACATCTCAGGGAGAAAAATGTATCCTTTTTTGTGCTCTCTTCCCTCTCCACCTCCTTTGTTTCTTGTGAGTTTAATATGCTTTGCTGTCTTTTTCTCTCTTACACATGCATACACATATATTGTGTGCATACACATATCATCTCTGCATCTGTCTGTGCGAATAAAGCTGTTGTGTGTGTTGTACACCTGAGGTCTTTAAGACTATTATTCTTCATGCTGTCTGTAAACCCATCCTACATGAGCAGAGCATGATTATTGAGGTGAGAATGACGTGTAATAGTATGGAACTTTAAGATCAGGAAACAATGGCATTTAAGTCAGTGATTTGGTTTCTGTCAATAAATAGTTTTTAGTCTTAATTTTTGTAAATGTTATATACAAGGACAAGGAGTCCTACAGCAATTCTCATAAATCTTGAAATCAATCATCATGAAATCAGTTTATTTTTCATAATATTTTTTTTATCATACGTCGCACACAGTGAAGCTTCTAAAATCCTTCAATCCTTGAAATTGTACAAAGTTGATCATGTATTGTCCAGAAATAAACAACAGTGTATGAGATGCAATATGCAATTTACAAAGAACCCTTTGTTAAAACTATTTTTATGTATATTATGTATTTTTAATTTGTATAAAAGAAATGTACTTTAAAATAAACAATAACCAGTAAAAAGCAAGTAATGATATTTATTTACATTCTTGCATTTCCTTTTGTTCAATTATATGCCATAATTACATATTTCTCCATGAATCCATTACATTTATTAAAAAATACTTTTAAAATGTATAATGAATATAATCAATAAATGACAACCTAAACGTTCTCTTATCTAACAAATGTAAGATGTCATGTATCTCTTGTTCCTTCTTTACCTTTTAATTGCATCTGTGCCACATGTAAGAGACAAATCAATTGGTCTGGATTACATCTGAGTATATTAGGCATCATGACTACAGCCTGTTCTCTATCACACACCCAGAACTATTGTAATACCCCTGGCCTTTCTGTTGCCATGTAGCGCATTATACATCTACATGCTGAAGCTAGTCTGCCACATTAGATTGTTTTGTGTTTCCGACTTTAAATCATCTCATGGCAGGGAGAATAAATAACCCACTAAATGTTTAAAATGTCAGACGGAAATGTTTTTATTGTGTTAATGTGTTGTAATGTTTTGCAGGGGAAGTTAATGAATGTGATCTTAGTTGGAAAAAATCCAATGCTGAATTTTGATACGTGAACTATCCCCTTAAGACTCAAAATCATAAATATAGCTTTATGCCTGATCTTCAATCAACATTCCAACATTATTGTCCTAACATCCTCAGTGTGTCTGGCTCTGTGGTTGCTAATGCACAGAATGTTAATGTGACAGAATATTTTGGCAGTGGCAAATGTCATGTGTACAGCTGTATATTACTGTATGTACATACCAGAATGGTGACTACAGTCTCCAAGCCCCTGCTCTTGGATTAATATAAATTCTTTGACATTTCAGTTAAAATGTCCTTACATCATGCCAGCATATAATAAGCGTCTATTTCATTCCATACAATGAATGGATTGTTTTATTATTTAAAAAAGAAACACCTCCAACAGTGAAAATGGTTTGTGTGACATTTGAAGAACACAGGTTTAATTCTTTTCCTGAATGTCATGTTTGTAGTCTGAGACGCAGGGTGGGAAATCGATATCTGACTTGTCAATAAACAAGCCTTTGATTTCATAACACTCTGAGTCTACATGACTTTACTTAATGCATTAGTAAATAGCAGAGCAGTTGTTATGCTCTTGTGAAATACATAACAGACAGCAGCATTATTTCAGACATGATGATAAATCACATTTTTTGTTTACATAGTTCATGCCACATGTAACAACTATTGTCTATCAAAGCAGCAGTGTTTTCCTGTTTTTTCCCCTGCTGTACCAAACCTGTGACAGGTTATGCCAGTTTTTAAAGCAGTGGAGTGAGTTTGTTGTGTATGACTGTGATAACCTTTATTTCGAACTCTTGTTATGAGGTAAATGGTTTTTTATAGCATTAGTAGGTGAAGCCTATATTCCTGTTTGTAATGAACTACTGCATCTATGGAACATTTATTTAATGAACATTAACACATTTAGGTCCTCAAAACACATAAAAGGTAAGATTATGGGTGGTAATGATCTTATTTTGATAATGTGATGATGTGATAATGATCTTACTCTTGTAACAATTTAATGTGTGGGCACATCCATAAACACATTAAAAGTTTCAGCTTCAAAAACATGTCTTGTGTATAGACCATTTTTCTGTTACATTGCATGGTGTGACACAGCAAATATGGCTCAACCAATGGTAAATTAAGGGTGGGATAACCTATTTAGCCATATACTGAACAAAAACCTTTTTACTACTACTCCCTACAATTTTACTACTTAGTTTTAATTTTAGGAGATGTTATCTCCTAAGGAATCAGTATCTAAGTTCATTCTCTGTGTTCCAAAATATCTCATGACTCGTTACTTTAAATGGTGTCCATTTCTTCATAGTTATGCTTCATATGGAACTTGCCAGTCTGCTTGCATAATTTCACAAGGGTTACATTGGAGTACTGATCAAGCATGTGTTTAGAAACTCGTGCTTTAAATTAAATTAACCAGCATAAAACATCATTCCCTTAATACTTATTTTTTCCTGTGATTTCCTGTGTATTTTGGCTGTGTTAACCAAGTGCTGTGTTGTTTTGTACCGCTTAAACTTTACAGGTTTGAATTGCAGCATGTACAGATGATACATTTCCATCAATTCACCAGCAAACAATCCAAAGTTCTACCAACATACACTTCCGAAGGGTTTCAGCATCAACAGGATTTCACATAAAGATGATGGACTTGTTTAATAGGAAGAGACTTTGAGACGCCTCCACTGAGTGTCCAGCCATATGCCTCCAATGAGCTGGATCTGAACAAGTGGGTAAAGCAGGGAAAGAGAGGGTCTGTTCCAATATACCTGTAATGTGGGAGAGATAGGATGTCAATGACAGAGAGTGTAGTGGCATGTGAAGCGGCAGAAAGTGTAAATTAGTAGGCGGGAAAAGAGAGTGAGATGAGGCTCTGTGTGGCAAGCAGACAGACACATTATTGGGAGACATTCAGCCTGCGGACCAGCATCCAATCAGATGCACTGATCACAAATCTGACTCACACTTATAAATGCCCTAAAATACTTGAATACTTATGTATAAGAATGGATGACATTCGTTGTATTACATAATAAATTACATCCATAACACTATTTATAAACAAATTATCTTACAAAAGGAGATTTGTTAGCCATTAATTAAGAAAATAATAGACATCATTGTGGTTGTGTCACGACTCGCGCGTGACAGTATTTTGTTTTGTTGTGTCTCTGTCCTGTAGGTGTCGTTGTTGTTTGGTTTGGTTCTTTTCATTATTGTTTGAGTATTGTCAGCTGCGCGCAGCTTGATTGTTTTGTGTTTATATGCAGCGCTGATCTTCAGATTTTTCGAGTCCTGCCGTGTTCCGTGTCCTCCCTGTCTGAGTTTGGTTGCCGTGGTTTGTTTCTTGTTTTGTTAAGTTTTATTTTCTTCTGGGCATTCCTGTTTGTATTCTAGTTTCGTTTGTACTTTGTAGTTTTTTGGTTTAATAAATACGCTTCCCTGTCAGCTCCTCCTCCTGTGTTTCACTCTTGGGTTCCACTCCCTATCGACAGTGGTGTGGCGCCAGCGCGTTCGCTAGTCACACGTTCGAGACCCGCACCGGACAGAATGTCGCAGCCAGACGAATGTCGCAGCCAGACGAATGAAGATGCCTACTCCATTTGACGGCGACCCTCACAAGGCTCGGGTTTTTCTAGCGGAGTGCTCCAGGGTGTTTAAGCTACAACCCTGGAGCTATTCGTCAGACACAACCAAGGTTGGCTACACTCTCCTCCTCCTCCTCACGGGCAAGGCTCTGTCCTGGGCTACGGCCCTGTGAATGGCTGAGGATCCACACTGCCAGTCATATGCGGCGTTCGTGGAGGAGTTTCTTTTATTCGGGTACATTCCTGATGCAGAGCCCAATCTCTGGGACATGGCCTCGTCCAGTCAGCCTGTCCCAGAGCGCAGCCCTCGTCCAGTCAGCCTGTCCCAGAGCGCATATGCAGTGTGTTTATATGCAGTGCTGATCTTCATATCAGTGCTGCAACATTTTTTGATGTGGTGTTTTGATGATTTTTTTTCGAGTCCTGCCTAGTCTTGTCCTGCCGTGTTCTGTGTCACTCTGGGTTCCAACCCCTATGTCCAGTGGCGTGGCTTCAGCACGTTCGCTAGCCAGAGACCAGGGTTCGAGACCCACACCTGACAGGTTGGGTTTCTTTAACAAAGTGTTTTGAGGGAAACTGACTTCCAATTAATTTACATTAATGTCTTAGTCATAAATTCTTTGCCGATATCACTTGGTTTTTGTAATGTAGACTCTACGTAAAAATCAAATTTCCACTACTTGTTGTGTTTAAGTACTAAGAATTCCTGTCCCTCATATGGTGTTAGTCATTATAAATGAGATTAAGACTTTTAACTGCAGCTCAGTGCACTTGCTTCAGGCAGCAGGTGTATATTTAGGGTGATGGGAGGTCTCTAAGTAAACCCTCTTCCTGTGCACTCCTGCTGACCTTTTATTCTTTTCTAATGTGAGCTGATCTGGAATGGATCCACTCCAGGGACCCTGGTGGATTTAGGGAGTTTAAACTCAAAGCTTGAATGAGGAGCAGTGGTTGAAAAACCTGCTGGAAATTGGATTGTGACTGCCCGTGTCCCCCGAGCTGCAGACTTTTAATTGGTTAGCTGCTTTTTGTTCAGATATTAGCATTGGTAATGGGCTCTATGACAATCTCCCTGACTTCTCAAGGTGACAGAAATATAGAACTCTTTCAAAGCAAGACACACACCATGCCCAACAACATTGACGCAGAATCAGTACAAGATAAATACAACACAAATACAAAAAGGAAAAGCAGTGATAAATTAAATAATAATACCCATAATGGTAGGGTATCATTATAGTTCAAAAAGACACTTCTACAATATCAAATGCAGAATACATTCTGCTTTAAATATTAGTGTATTAGACATTACTTTGTTCAACATACGCTTCATTAATTTATTAGTGAGCATGACATCTGAATGACTCTCTCTCAAGCTCCCCAATCTCCCTCACTCTTCCTTGTTAAGTCTATTGTGGAAAGTTGAGTAGTGCTAGAAGTAACTGGAAAAAAACACCATGTGGAAAAAAAAGAATGTGATAGGTCTTTCAACACCTTAAGCTTTGCTGTGACCCTCGCACTGCTTGAGTCTCATTAAACTCCCACTGCGAGTCCGTGAAAGAAGCTGACAGTAGTTACAAATAACAGATTTTGCTCCTGCTCACCTGGAAATGATTAATTTTCCTAATAAATAGCTTTTTTCAAGGTAAGACCATGGAAAGATAATTTTTACTTAAATAACTTTTTCAACAATTTACCTTTTTAAAGGTAAAAGCAAATATTGCTTTCAGATGCTGTCAGAATAATGGGATGAATAAGCAAAGATCTAAAATAAAGTAAAAATTATAGAGTTGTTAAGGTTGTGCGTATATGAGCACACTGTTAAAAGAACAACTGGGGTTATAGAACTTGCACTTTGCTTTTTGCTTTTACTGGACTAGTCAAATTCCAGTTAATCTCATAACTAAACCATACGGTTGGACACACACACACAACCTCCTCCCCACACACATTGGGTTTTCTTTTTTTATGGGACATTCATAGACATAATGGTTTAATAACAGCATCTTCTATCTCTGTACTATCCCCTAGGAATATACACATTAGCTTTGCATGCTTTGTAGGGACTTTCCATAGACAAAAGGATTTTGTACTGTACAAACTTGTAAATACTGTACAAAAATACATACTGTATATTTTATCCCCTTACCCTGCTCGTAAACCTAACCTAGTTTTTTAGAGAGCTAAGCCAGTATGAGGACTCACATTGCAAGCGGCGACTGAACTGTTAAAAACACAGGGTGATTATAAACCAGACTGCACAGATTTGCATATCAATATAATCTGAGGGATACAAGCCTCTTTTTTATCAGAAAGAAGTGTGAGGAAATCAAATAATGGTATCATAATAACTGTACTCTTAATACAATTTTATTAATCAGATAATTATTCTTCCATTATTATTTTCTAAATCACAGGCTTTGCCAGTAATCCAAAAATACTCTGAATAAAACAGCAGTCTGGGTGTATTAATTTTAGAAAAAGCCCTCGCTAGTTGAAAATTATCTTTCTGATGGTTGCTATGCAACCAGTGTGCTGGTATAAACCCTTGTCATTTGCACAGCCAAACCAATATCCTAAAATAAGCCTGTGCTGTAACTGTGCCCTGCTTGATTACATCTGCTCTCTGTGAGACAGAAATACCACCCTCCAGTCAGCCTGAATGCGGGGGAGAGGAGGTGGAACATTAACAGGACATTTCAACCAATCCCACCATCTTTCTCTCCCAGTTAAAGCTCAACAGATGAAGATTCAGGGGCATAAAGCAAACAAAACACATCGTAATAATAGCATGCTTACAAATTTCATTGATTTTTCAATGTAAAGTAATTAGCAGTTAGATTTAAGTATTAGCAAATCCAGAACACTTGTCTGGCTGGCATTGGTTGAGACAACATTGCTGTGGTTGGAATACCCAAGCAAATAAAACAATGTTGATTGCAAGAGCCTCTGTGTTTTGGGGAAATCAACCTACTAATGGCTTGTTGTTAATGTTAAACTATGGACAGAAGAAATGTTAAACTAGGACAGAAGAAAGTGTTTTAACATTTACAAACATCACACATATAACCTTTAGATGTGGCCTAAGAGTCATTCTACTGAAATGACTTATGTGACCCCACTTTACTTAACTGTAGGCTGTGTGCCTAAAAATATTAACATAAGACAAGATGTTGCACATGTAAGACAAAAATATTAAGTATTTTTGTAAATATAAAGTATTATTTTTTTCTGAAACTGTTCTGTTAAGTTAGTCAGGGAAACCCTATATGACACAACTTTCATGTAAAACAAAACAAACAACACTTTTCAACAGCACATTTTAATGAAGACTTCATAAACCTCAGTGACAAAGAATGTATTCAAACCAGCTGTTAGTGGTCCACAGGCAGAGTTGAATGACAATTGCTCAGACAGATCATCACAGTGCATGTCAGGCATCAGTCACCCACCTCCTAAAGCTCATATGTCAAACTCATATGACAGGTAAATTGCCCTGGTACACCACAGGCTGAGCTACACAGTTCACACCAAGGCAGGACAACATTAAAGAATGTGAAGATTTGGTTGGTGTGTGACTGAGGTGAGAGAGTCTATCAGAGCAATGTAAAGTGCTGCCAGTTCTGTGATTTAGCATTTAAGCCATCAACATATGTAATGAACAGGAGAGCCAGAGAACCTGCTTAGAATACCGTACCAGCATTTCAGGCTGATAAAATTGAGAAAAACACTTCTGGTAGACTTTAAAAGCTCCACTCTGTCAGACAGATTTGTGCACCTGTGATGTTAAATGCCCTCTGATCATGTTCTGAGCCTATTTTATTGCCGAACCAACTTCCACTCAGGGATCTTGTGAAGGTGTGTTTATAAAATATTGGACATGAGATTTTTGGTTATACATTGCCATTTTCCTATATCTGCAGATGACTGAAGGGAATGATGCCTTTGATGGTGTTATTTGATCTACTGAATATGGATTTAGATATAGCTATATTGATTGATGTCATAAAAAAGTGTAGACCCTCAAATCATAACTATAAACTATTATCACATATACCATAAGCAGGTGTTGGGCGACACTGATTAAAGTTAATTGAACTACCCAGTATTTTGCATTAAGACTTTTGTTGGCCATTACTCACAATTTCCCACCACAACCCCTTTCAGTATTTATGGAATAGCATTCTGTACACAGTTCTCTGACAAGCATTTACAGATTTTTGTCATTTTAAAGTTTTGTGCTTTTAATATTCTAACTGGGGGTAAGAGGAAAAGGGCGGGGGCGCATGTAAAGATGTGAATGTACAACTGCTGACTTCCTGTAATCTGTATTTATAGATGTGTTTCAGTACACAGCAGGTGCAGGAAGTGAACCTGTAGGGACGAGAGAAGCTGCTTGGGTCTTAATTAAGGTGATAATGTCATTAGTACATTTTTCTGAATCTAAAGCCACGTGAGAAGTGCAAAATAAAGAAACTCTGTTCTCTCTTTAGAGTAATAGCATTCTGATTTAAACGGCTATATATGTTTTGAAACTATATATTGTTTACATTTCATTGTCATCGTGTTTAGGGTCAAAACAAGAAGTTATAATTGGTTTTTACTGTAAATAAATTCAGTAGCATAAATTAAGTTTCAAAATGTGAGCATTGTGAAGACTTATACCGTAAACAAATGCAAAAAAGCACATATTCTTCCAGCTACTACCTGACAGCTGTAAATTCACTACAGCGACTGCAGTACAGTGATTTTCTGCATATAATGTGATGTATGTATGTCTGTCTGTTTAGTAATGAATCACTCTTCTGGCACAGCGGAAAAGCAGTTGACTGAAACTCGGTTGCTGGAGAAAAACAGGCAGAGAATAAGGCCCATCTATCCCCCATTGTGTATCATCACACTTGCATCATGCTGTAATTGATTTTCCATCTGCCTTTGACAGGGGTGAATTGCCCCACATAAATTGTCACTGCCAAGCAGCACTACACACACACATCACTTGTCACTATCAGTAATAAACATGAGTTCTCAGGTTATCTATAGTGATGCTATAACCGTTTGACAGTTGGGCCCCATGCCAAACGCATGCTATTGGTTGAACTAGTTGTGGACTGGTCTAGATGAAACAAAACAGGCTGACATTTTAACAGTTTTAGGGTAATCAACCCCAATTGTTTACACTACGACAAAACAAAGAAAAGCAGAGAAAATAAGTAAAAATGTATGATGCATTGTTTTTGACAGCAATCAGACATGTTTAACTGAGCATATTTGGGTAAACATTTTCAGAAAATAACATGAAGCTTTATAATTGCATTTGCAGCACTGTGTGAACTGTACAAAAGCAGAATCTGATTATTTAATCAATGCAGCAATGCGGCACACAGCAGTCAGAGGGGTGCAGGTCTCTGCAGGGCAATTGTCTGGTGAGAAATGTTATTTTGGTGAGTTTAAAAAAAGCCTGTAACCTGAACATTCACCCCTGTAAATGAAGTTCTGCCTGTGTTAACACTGTAAATAAAGTATCTATGAGTTCCATTTGCAAGTGAAGAGTGTTGCGGTTAATTATCTCACTGAATTAAGTTAATGCTGTCTCATTCCTATTTTACATTACATGTTAGTACGAAATCTTTTGCATTTAATTTTCAAATCTCTGAATGCTGCTATATTAAAGCTCTGCATGGCCATTAATACACTTCA
>JBAJNP010001403.1:0-44400 GCA_036877545.1 Yasuhikotakia modesta | reverse complement strand
TTGGAAGTTTTGTTGTTGGATTTTACCCATTAAAACCCCCATTGACTTTCCTCTATCTCGTCTTGTGTAGTCCTGCATCATTCACCAGCACCAGATCTAACAGTGTAAGAGGAACCACCGTACAGTAGCACTAGCACCACTGGAACCCGGTGTCCCCACATCACTGTGCCAAGTCTTACTTGATAAAAATGTGTAAAATTGTCCTTCTATCCTGACAAATGGATGTTTGTGTGTATGTGTGTATTAGATTAGATTAAACTTTATTGTCATTACACATGTACAAGTACAGGGCAATGAAATGCAGTTTAGGTCTAACCAGAAGTGCAATAAGTAGTAAAGTGCAGGATATAGGTTATTCTATTTACAGGGTATATGCAGATGATATGAACAGAACTTTACAGAAAATGTAGTGCAACAAAGTGCAAACAGTGCAGTACAATGCATTGTGCAATAGACAGTACATAGTACTGGTGTGCAAATTGTGCAGTAAACGTATAGGAGGATTGTAACAACAAAAATCCGAAGTGCAAATGAACATGTGGCCAGTTTAGTAGTGCAAATTATGATCTTTGGACAGCTGGTTCTAATCCACAGATTCCTGAAGCTCCTGCCGGATGGCAGGGAATAGAGCAGTCTGTGGGAAGTGGTGTCCAGAAGTGCATAGATGGTCCTGTAAAATAAAAAAACAGAGATTCATTAATTATTATTATTATTAATTATGCTATTGATGTGGTTAATGGAGTATGTGTTTATGAGAGTATAGTGGAGTCTTGGAAACAAGCTGTTTCTCAGTCTGCTGGTTCTGGTCCACAGGCTCCTGAAGCGCCTGCCAGAGGGCAGGGGAGAGAACAGATTGCGAGTGGGGTGGGAAGAGTCTTTGAGGATGCAGTGCGCTCAACGCAGACAGCGTTTCTCTTGGATGTTCTCAACAGCAGGAAGTGGAGTTCCTATGATGCGCTGAGCAGTTTTCACCATCCGCTGCAGTGCCTTGCGCTCCACGACAGAGCAGCTCCCATACCAGACTGTTATACAGTTGGTTAGAAGGCTCTCTATTGTGCAGCGATAGAAGTTTTATTGTGTGTGTGTGTGTGTGTGTGTGTGTGTGTGTGTGTGTATTTTACACAATAAAATATATTTTATTGGTATATATAAAATACATATTTTACAATTCATACATATACATATACAGTGCTCAGCATAAATGAGTACACCCCACTACATTTGTCAGACAACCTTTAGTTTTCTTTCAGAATCAACATTTTCTATGAGATACCATACTACAAAATACTCCCCAAAATGTGGGCCATTGATTGCAAACAAGAATTGTTAATTTGCACACACAAAAATGTGATTTTCCTAACAAATTCATTCAGGCTTCTGTTGCAAAAGTGAGTACATCCAAATTATAGTCTTAGGAGAAAAGCCACACTTAAGACAACAAAATTCTAATTAACAAGTTGGTGACGTATTGCAACATCTATCTTTTTCCATTCTTCAAGAATAACAGACTTTTAGAGCCTGGTTGCTGGATGGAGAGTGTTGCTCAACTTGTCGCTTCAGTATTCCCCACAGGTGTTCGATTGGGTTCAGATCAGGAGACATACTTGGCCATTCAATCATCTTCACCCTGTTCTTCTTCAGAAAAGCAACAGTAGCTTTGGATGTGCATTTTGGATCATTGTCAGATGTTTCCAACCTTTGTAATATACCTGTAAGTGCTAACGATCTAGACACTATAACAACCGAATTTAACTCCATCCTCATTAATACATTAGATGCTGTTGCTCCAATTAAATCTAAAAAAATTAGGGACAAAACCAAAGCTCTGTGGTATAACAACAATACTCTCAATCTAAAGAAAGAAACACGCAACGTTGAGTGTAAATGGAGGAAAGCTAATTTGGAAGTTTTTAGACTAGCCTGGAAAGACAGTATGTCCCGCTACAAAAAAGCTCTACAAACAGCAAGGGCTGCATATATCGGTGATCAAATAGAAAAGCACAAAAATAATCCTAGGTTTCTTTTTGCTACAGTTGCCAAACTAACAAATAAACAGATGACAATGTGCCATCGAATTTTAGCAGCAACTACTTTATGAACTTTATGAACTACTTTAAGAAAAGATTGAAATCATCCATGCTACAATTACCAATATGCATCTTTCAGCCTCTACAGAAAACCCACTTGCATTAGCCAATACCCCTCAGGAGCAACTACAATGTTTTCTAATGTTTTCTACCTATAAGCCAAGACAATCTCATAAAATTAACCACCACCTCTAAACCTACAACATGCTTATTAGATCCTATAACAAAACTACTATTAGAACTGCTACCAGCAGTAATTAAGACTCTTTTTAATAAGACTATTTTAATATTATTAATTCCTTCCTATGTTTAGGCCATGTCCCAGGTTCATTCAAACTAGCAGTCATTAAACCGATCTTAAAGAAACCGCAATCCAAATGAGTTGGCAAACTATAGACCAATTTCAAATGTCCCATTTACATCAAAATTCTTAGAAAAGGTCATACCCAAGCAACTATTTGCCTTCTTGCATAGAAATAACATTTTTGAAACATTTCAGTCCGGATTTATTGAGTTGTAGGCGGTGTTTTTAGTATGATTACATTGTCCTGCTTTTATTTTGACTTGAGAAAATCAAGATTATGAGTTACTCTAGTAAAGTATGACAGAATAAAGCAATAAGCTCCAAAAAGTTGTGGTTTAGAGTGAATTCAAAAGCGCTAAGGTGCGTTGTTAGGCATGCCACGAAGCTGAGAGGGACAATTTATTTCCTCAAAAACCGTTCTGGTTGCAACAAAGTGGACAAAGTGAAATTCCATTCAAATAAATCAGAATTTCCAATAGGATTTTAAGAGTCCAGTGAAATTCCGCTAAAATAAATCAGATTATCCAGTCTACTAGTCTACGGAAAATGGTACCATGCTTATAAGATTGTTGTTGTTCTTTTTCAGTTGGTGCACTGTTTCTGTTGTTCCTTCAATTGTATGTCGCTTTGGATAAAAGCGTCTGCTAAATGCATAAATGTAAATGTATCCAATAGGATTCCAAGAATCCCTTAAAATCCTATAGGACAAAGTGAATTTTAAGATCCATTAAGATCCTATAGGATTAACTAAAATTCCAATAACGTGGTAAGGCCAATCAGAGTGCAGACAAACTGGAGCAATTGGAACAAATTGGAATCGAAGATCCATCTGCAAGGATGACACGCAAATCCGTGAAGCACTCCTGGGGCAGTTGTGGCCTAATGGTCAGAGAATCAGACTTGAAACCTGAAGGTCATGGGTTTGAGTCTCGGGTAGAACTCGGGAGTGAATGACAAGTGCCTCATCACCCTCAATGTCATGACTGAGGTGAGACCCTTGAGCAAGGCACGAAACCCTAACTGCTCCCCGAGCGCCACAGCAAAAAAGGCTGCCCACTGCTCTGGGTTTGTGTTCACCGTGTGTACAGGTCCTTTTCAGAAATTATTACAGAAAATAATGAACTTTATCACAATATGCTAATTTTTTTGAGAAGGACCTTTTTTTATGTTCACTACTGTGTGCAAGCACTTGGATGAGTACAATGCAGAGCACAAATTCTGAGGGTCACCATACTTGGCCACACGTCACTTCACTTTATTTCTTTAGTTTACTATTTTCTTTATTTTATTTTCTTTAGTACACCTGGGCACCTGTACACTAGAATTTTAGTCCTTGTCTTGTTGTCTCCAGCACTGATTTATTCCCGCAATTAATTAAAAACCCTGATGACCAACAGTGTTTGCAGTGTGCACATACACTTGTTTATATATATTCATGCTTGATATACAGAACATAATATCACAATTTATTTAACAAAATAATTAAAATGTAAATTATGCAAGAAAACCTTGTTTTGGTCACCTGAATCTTTTTTATTTTTTGAATCTTTTTTCTGAACCTGAATTTATTTATTTAATAATAATAAATAAGTAATCTACTTATTTAATAAGTAGATTATTGTAACAATGTATGACACAGAGATGGTAAGATCCATATGCAGGGTTTCTTGTTTATTCTTGCGAGACATAGTAAGGACAGGCAGGGTCAGAACACAGGCAGTCAGGAACACAACAGGCAAACCAAAACTCAAAATCCAATATATACAATAACAAGAATCAGGGCAGGCAGCAAAACATCAAAACCCATAAACAGTTCAGAATCAAAACCAAGCAAACCAACACAGGGAACACAAGAATACAATAACCACAAAAAATCCAGAGAAAGGCAATACAATTCATCACAACAATCCATCACAACTGTCCCGTCCCATATCCATTATCAGGTAGTAGAGCTTTTAATATAAAAATATTCTATATATAATAATAATAATAACATATGTTATTCACTACCACTGGAAATAATACATAATACATAATGTCATAAGAATAATACACTTATTTTGGCTACCCCTACCTACATGGGTCCCAGGGTGTGAGGGTGGGGGCCCTTGGGGTGTTGTTGCCCAGGAACCCCACACTAACAAACTGCCATTCTGCTTATACAGGTTTCATTTGGGCGTCTATAGAAAAATTTGAAGTCATCAATCTATTATTAAACGATAAATTTCTTTTAGCAAAAATAATGAATTTCAAGCAGTCCATTCCTTAATCTACAAGCTTTATTGGTTTTCATTTAGATCTCACAAAGCATTTCACAAAACAGCTGCATGAGAATCATTCACAATTACTTGCATTAAACGCTGTTCTCCTGATATTTATTTGCAGCTTTTAGAAACAGATAAATATATTTAAATATGATAACTTTTACACAAACATGTTTATCCAGAGGTTCTATTGCAATGGAGTGAAATGTCTTGATATTTACTCTTGTTTAGTTTTTTCCCAAAATTACAGAGAATGTCATATGGAAAAACAAATTACCTAGCAAAATCACTGTCATAAATAAAATCACAAGCCTGTAACTGTGCCACTCAATTTTTCCTCAATATAAATAATCCATAAGAGAAATGACAAAACAGACATTCCTTTATTGTGTAAAGCCAAAGATGTCCACCTGTGCTTACACAAGATAACATTCAGAATCTAGCACAAACCAGCACTTCTTCAAAATAACATGGGCAAACTGCAGGTTAAAAACAGAGACGAAAGGAACAATTACTGAAGGTGTTGTGTGAAGAACAAAGCTTCACAACAATTTCGCTGGAAAGTCCAAGAACCTTCCCATCACTCCAGCTTCATTGCAGGAACTTTCACTTGAAATCTCAGGAAGACAAAACACATCACACTTATACTCCATCACCAATGAAAATGTAGTTTATCCATTGAAAATGTTTCACTTACTTCGCCAAGATATCTTTGATCTGATTATTCAACATGAAAGTGTATTGATTAAGCTCTGCCTGCAGAAAAAGTCAGAAACATTAGCAAAAGTTTAAATGATGTAATGATTAGCATAAATACCTTGATGTGCTCAGTCCTAATTGCACAAAATTTGTAAGAAAAAAAATCTTTCTGTGGTGTCTGTGTTTACATTTGTGTCATGTTCTTGTTGTACTGTATTGCAGCTCGCCCTAACCTTAACATAAATTAGAAGTTATATAAATGAAGTTATCTATTTGATCTATGCATAGTTACATGCATTTTATTCAGAAAATAAGTGAAGTCTATTTTAAGTAATTCTGATTTAAATGTAATTATTTTTGCTGTTAGTTCTGTTGGTAACAATATGACTGTTGTGAGACTTTATCATGAACCTGTTAAAAAAGAAAGGGTGTTGTAAAATTTGCTGGGACACTTGTTATTTTTTAATAGCACACTTTTAGAGGCAGGCTATAGTTTTAATTGACTTTAGACAACTTCTTAATTACTGCTAAAATTCATTATGACCAATGCAATGCTTAAATTCACACCTTTCATATCATTTCCTGTAACTTAATAGACCTATGGCCAATTAATTGTTTTAGCATATTGTCACATATTTATTATGCTGTGATGTAACTGCATGAATAATGGTAGCCTAATATTTAGTTATTAAGCTTTAGACTGACATGCACAAGGTAAATTAAAATAGTGTAATATGCTGGAAAATGAAAGGTGACCTCTGCATTTAACCCATCGTGAGGAGTGAACACACACACATTGTGTGCATGAGCTTATTTATTTCCTCCATTTTCTGTGTTTAGTTTAAGAACAGGAAAAATGTTATCTTTATTCTTTTGCGTCACTAGGTGTACACAAGAGTGTTGTTATGCAATTTTTATGTTGATTGACTAATTTAATGCTCTGTCCAGTTCTTCACTTGTTCGAAACGCGTTACTTCGCCATCACTAATAAATGTATTGCCTTGCCATTCAATGTTTAGCATCTATAAATGTCTCCTTTATTCTGACCAAGTTTGAAGAGAATTGCATTTGAGAGGATTCTTTTAAACATTGTTGTAAGTGAAAAATTTACATCTGCCAGTTTGTGCAATGTCTATAACTCACATTTATGTCATCAGTCTCTAGGACCAAACAAACATCTCGAGTTTGATTACTCAATGAACAAGAGATTTTGAGCATGTTAACAACGATTTTAAAAAGAAAATATGTTTGAATATCACAGATGATGGGTTTAGAAAAATAGGTTACTTGTAGTTTTGACCAGTAGGTGGCAAATAAGAGACTGTCAAGATATGGTCACAATGACACAGTTTCTTATTGATAAGTTAAAGTGCTGTTGAGACTCCCAGTTTTTGAAAAACTCCCAGATTTTAAAATGTCTATCATAGTAGATGCTTTAGGCACTTTTACATCCAATTTGTTTAAAAAACAATATATAATGTAAATATGTTACAATGTGTGATTAGAATACAATAATTTAAAAACATTTTCTAATTTTTATAAAAGCCTATAAACAGATCACTGCAATATACGCAAGTAATCAAATAGCAACATAATGGTAAACAAATATGAACTGGTGATGTACATTTCATATGAAGGATTTCGTTACTGTCAGGCGGAATCCTTGTAACTCTGTGTTGGGCTTAAAGGGGACCAAGAGTCAAAATCCATTTTTTTTGTCTTGTCGGAAAACGGCAGTATACAAGCCTTAAAGAACATAGGAAAAGTTCTAGACATTCTGAACAACTATAAAGTATAGAAATGTATGTTTTAAAAATGTGTGCCTGGGTTAGGGTTAATCGAACTGGAAAGTTGTACCTTATTACATCATAAGTGGCGGGAGGCACGGGCCTACTCATCTCTAAGGATGGGAAATTTAATGTTTTATCGTCTCTTGGTAACTACATCTCATTTGAATCTTGAAGATGTTGGTAACCACATCTAGACCAGCACGTGCTACCCCCACTGCCCCATGGCTGTCGGAGGTCTTCCATGAACACCGCTCTAGTTATTTGAAGTGGCGCAAATCAAATAACCCTTCTGACCTTAATATGTACCGCTCACTTCCTGCCACCTCAGGTAAAACTCTTGAGTGAGGTGTGTTCAAGCAACTGTCTTCTTTCTTTATAAATAGCAACCTACTTGACATCTACCAATCCGGCTTCAAAGCGGCCACTCAACTTAAACGTCTCTGCTCTCTGATACTGAAGCTCTCTGATTGGCAAGAACTGTATCAAAATCCTCCATCCTCATTTTGCTGGAATTGTCTGCTGCCTTTCACACCGTCAACCATGAGATCCTCCTGTCAAGCCTCAGGAAAATGGGTATCTCAGGACCTGCACTTCAGTGCTTTACCTGTCTAACGAACATCTCAACTTGGATGAAGGATCATCATCTTCAGCTCAACCCTGCCAAGACAGAACTAAGGGTGCTCAAGGGGTGATGTGGCCTCTGGTGAGGTCAGGAGGTGGGGGGACTCCCACAGAATAAATATTACGGCCCTTATTAGGGGACATGCTGTTAACTTAACTTGTTTATTCTTCCATCGTGATTGACAGCCAAGTTTTTTTTGCAAAGAAATCAACCTAATAAGTGTTTTCTACCAATATCGAAAAACAGACAGTGCATGCCAGAAAAAATCATGTTTGATAAAAGTTTCCCTTTGCCAATTTTACAGTAGCCAAATAAGTTGAATGGAATAATAAGCCAAGCACAGGTTCTGAAAAAATACTGTATTATTGATATGTCTAAGGACATATGAATACAAATCTGAACAGTTTCTAGTAATAAACACAAACATTTTTAAGGGGTAGCATCCAGCTGTTTAACCACAGCTGCATTCTCCCCTAACACATACTGCAAAAATAATGTTTGTATTAGTGTTAACAATACTTTAGTATTAAATGTAATTTACCCTCTTAAGGGTATGTTCACATAAAGCGTCTAAAAATGCGAAGCATGTCGCTTCCTCCACCAATTTTAAAGCACTTCTGTAGTGTCTGCTGTTACTAGGCAACTATGACAATGCGGATTGTTCCGCAGGGAGAAATGGCACCCTGGATGTCAGTGGAAATACTCAGAATAGTATGAAAGCTGGTGCACATGGTATGAAAGCTACGAACACAGGACGCTCAGCTTTCACGATTTGAAATGGCTCAAATTCACTTTATATTAAGTTTTCATTAATCAATAAATACAATCCAAGACTGCTATTAAGAATGTAAAACACGTCAGGGTTCATAACCCATAAGTATTTTTTATTGTGTCACGAAAGGCTTCAGAGGGTGGGTGGCATGAATTCAGTCTCTGTGTCTACTGGTCGTCAGCAGGAACCGTCCCCGGAATACTGGAACTGCATTTCCCATCGACCCCGTACATCTTAGTAATCAGTGACTGTTTAAAAGCCTGCCAGGAACTCTCATACTTTGCGAAGTCTAGTTTTGACCTGCATATTATTCTGAGCATTTTCCCTAAGCTGCTATTCACTGCTATTTGGATTTTGACCTGAACTGTTACTTCTCTCATGACTGTTCTCCGGCTTTTGTACCTGTTTGCCTGTTTTGGATTATCCTCTTTGTCTACTTGTTTTTAATGCAATGTTCTCTGTTCATTAAACAGTAATACACCATGTATCCCACCAATCTTAGTTGCATCTCTTTCATGTGTTCTGTTATAGCCATTTATGAAACCTTTTTTGTTGTTGTTATGTAATATGGTTATGAAAAGGTTTTGGATACATTATTGTTTATTAGTTTATTATGATCTATGTCGACCTGCCACCGGGGGATGAGATGTGGGGAGGGTCAAAAGGGCATAAAGGTTGGACTATGGGGGAGGAAGATGGCTGGCCGTCAGACAATGAGAGTTTGGATGTTCTTACTTTGCATTTTTCAACTGTTTTTCGTCAAGATCACATTTAAGGACTAATTTCAGACAACATTTCATTTATGTTTTGTAAATAAATTAATTTTGCGATGGAAAGAAAGAGGTGCGTGCATTAATCCAGCCAGGCTCTGCATGGTCTTGCGGCTATTGGAAATTGGAACATAAAATGGGCACTACATGTTCTATGCTAACGGGTAAGGCCCTGGACTGGGTAACCTCCATTTGGACTACTGATCATTTTTGGATTATCTACGTTGCCCTTGTTCGCTATTGTTGACCATTTGCTGGTTGTACGCTGAGTTGTCTAATAAACACTCCACATGGATCCCCATAGTGTTGATTCTTCCTTACAGTGGGTTACAGTATCTAGGTGTTCTCTAGTTTAGAACGGTGACCACTTCACCTTCAGCCTCGCCAGTCCTCTCACCTCAATATTATTCACATGTCCTGGAAATACAATTTATAGAGATTTTAAAAAGAAGCACTATAAGCGTTTCTTTTCTGTAATTTACCGTTAGCTATACAAGCTCAAAGCTAACTTAAACTAACAGTAACAATATTTAGCTAACAGTACCATTAACTTAATATAACATAATCATTTTCCACCGTGTTCTCTAGCTGTGTTCAGTGACTCAATTCATTAAGATGTACCTAACAACACCTATATCAACAAAGCTCCTGGGTAATTTGGATATACCACAAAAAAAATAAAAAAATGATTGAAACATTTACCAAATTGAGTTAAGTTTCCAGCTTCTAAATGTGCAGATATTTCAATTAGAAAATAGAACCAAACTGCTTCACCCCACCACCTCGCTCGAGCGACTAACCAATTATGGTAATCATGCTGAAAAGCCACAGTGTAAAGTCATGCTCATATTAATCCTTGACTTTACACTGTGGCTCAAATCTATTTAAAATAGTTCTGTTTTCATTTTGAATGGCACAGATGCACACCTTCAGCCCAAGCTTCCGTTCACCAACAGTATTTACATTACATTATAGTTAGTATAAAATCTTGATTCATGATGATGCAAAGGATTAATGTCCAAATGGATGTAGGATTTTAGGAGGATATAGGAGTCCCTCCAGTGACGCATAATTTGCGCAGAACGCACAAATTCACACATTAAATATCCCCACCATAAAATAGTTTTTTAAAGAGGTTATTAGGTAGCTTCTGATGCATTACAGATTTAACCAAAGTGCCTAGCCTTTTAAAGTGCCTTTAAAGGTGACCTAGAGTGATTAAACAGAGTACTTTGGTTAGCATTTCCTTAATTTTTGTTATGTTTGCCTCAAACTTGCAGGTCACAATTACATGTGCAATTACATTTGCTGAATACAGAATTTTGTGACAAAATTCAAACTAGTCAATGCCCAAAATGGCATGAAAATCAGACGAAAATTGACATGAATATCAACATGAAAATTGTTTGACCTGGCATGCCTCAAGGTATCAGAACCATTCTCATAATTTTAGAGAAATTTTAGAGGTTTTAAAAAGCCATTTTGCATTTCACTGGACCAGTAGGTACCACATAACTGTGGTGACATACCTGACAATTGAGCTATTAGGCACAATATAGTAATTTTTACATTTTGTAGTATATACCTTTCCTACCTGATTTTTTTCATACAACACCGGGCAGCTAAATGCTCCTACCAAGCCTGCAAAAAAATCATCTTTAAAGACACAAAATAATGGGATATGAACATCGGCTCTAAAAGTGCAAATGTTACAGTAGCAAAGTTCATAACAGAAGTTCTGAACACTGCCCAAAATCAACAATAATCTTACCAATAATAAGAAAAGTGAGTCCATTAAACACAGCACCAACATACGTGAGGATCCATAGGAACACTGCAAACTAAAGATTAAAAAAAGATTATGTCTTTTACTGCACACACCCAAAGACACACACACACATACAAGTGCAAACATGCATGTACGTACAGGTCAAAATAAAAAAAAAATAAATAATTAATTATCAGACAAACCTTGGTTTAACTTCAATATTTAAAAAGCCAATTGTGGTATTTTAGTGATCATGCTAGTACTATATATAGTCATAGTACTATATATAAAATATATATAATTTAGATATAAAAAAGATATAAAAATGTGTTAAAATATATAAATATATAAAAATATTTATAATAGATTAATAAATAAGATTTAATGGTAGTAAATACAATTTTAAAGATCATCAAGGTTACTTGCAGCCTTAGTTTTATCTTGAATTGACTCACATTAAGTTAAATGTAATAAATGAATAAATTTGATTTAACAGCAATAAAACAACTGAAGAAATTATTCAACAGGGGTAACTGGCAATCTTAGTTTTATCTTGCATTGAATCACAATAAATTATCAAAGGATAATTTGCCTACTTTTAGACATATCAAATAAAACTGTCATAGCTGGTTTATCATTGTAAGTTTTGTAACAAAACAAGTTTAACCATTTTCATGCAATAACATTCTCTTTGTTCTTAGGCTTTATACATCTAGTTCTTATCTCTGTCTTTGTTTTAACTTAATGTACTACTACTATGTGTTGACAAAAAACTCCAAACATCTTCAACATTCAAAACATACTTTTAGAGAGTCAACCAGATTCTCCACCAGAAAGAGACGCCGCAGTTCAATCAATCCACTGTTGATTCGGCACAAGGCCATGTCACTGTACTTCTGCACAAGCTCTTTTGACAAAGCAACATCTTTGTCTAGAAACTGTCTGAACAATAATAAAACATAAAATGTTTAAGTCTGATAAAACACACACAATTTATAAAAGGATATACTCTGATTATTAAACTCTGCTACAACAGTTTCTGCTACAAGTCTTTGTGTAAAATTTAGGAATAGTTCATCCCAAAATACAGATTATTGTAAAGTGATGTTTAGTTTAGTTTTTTCTGTTTACAGTGAGCCAGATGGCTGCCTTCTGTTGTCATGTTTCATAAAAACACCAAACAACTACAAAAAAAACTCCACAGGACCTGTGTCATATAGTCCTAGTGTCCTGACAGCATACAAACAAGTTGTAAAAAAGTATCTAGTAAAAAAAGAATCTTAAAACTAGTTCATTTGTTGATGAAAGTCACTCATCAACAAATGAACTAGTTTGATGAACTAAATCACACCAGCTAGCTCTGTTGACAGCCTTTACCTTTCACCCCCCCCACCCCAACATACACATGCACTAACACTGAACTGTTCTGAATAGTGTGATAAGAACTCACTTGAATGGATGCCCTTCATCAGATTTCTGGTACGCCTGCTGGATTCCCTTAAATATCCTGAAAGGTACTGTGACTGACAGAAGAGACAACATCAAGTAAGACAGAACACTGATTATGCTGCAGGCGCTGATGGAGAGCAGGACGACGAGACTGGAGATGAAGACAACAGCACTGGACCTCACATCACGCCAATACAGGAGATTCAACACTGCAACACAACACCAAGCCATCAGCACTCATCAGACCATCTGCTCACTGCCAGATTAATGCTCAAAAGAATCACAAAACAAACACGAGGAAAATAAAAAACAAACATATCCAGAATGATCCTTCAAATCTAACTGTTCTATTTATACATCTACAATAACTGAACTAAAGGATGCCATAACGATGTCAGTAACTGCCAATGGCTCTGGCTCGTTTTTTTTGTCCTGCATAAAGGGCCCATTTCAGAAGGGTGGTTAAGTGAAAACTCGGAGTATGTTAACCCTAAATTATGGGAATTATCGGTTTCAGAAATGGAGATAACTCAAAGAGTTCTGAAAGAGATACTCTGAGTCAGTTACAGTGGTAACTTACTCTTTGACCCTAACCTGGTCGGGAGCAGGTTTTCTTAATCAAACCTGGTTTTCTTCCCTATTTCCGTCAACCCTCCAATCACAGGTGTACAACATAAAGTACAACCTAAAGTTTTTCATTAATTATGCCATGTTTAATGTTCTGTTAATATAATTTAGTAATTAATTTAATGTTCTGCAAACAATATACGGAGAGTAACTCCGTATGGAGTGTCATTAGTCTCTACCACCGAGGTGGCAGAGACTAATGACAACCACTAAGTGGCATAGACAAAAGACAACCACTAAGTGGCGTTAAGTAAGGCGTGTATTGCTGGCAAGCCACATCCTGGCTTCTCCCAGACTGGGCTCCGACTTGCCCTGACTGGGCATTGAGAGTCTCTGGGAGCATCCAGACTTGAGGCTAGCTCTGAGAGGCTCAGGGGATGACACCAGCAGGCTCTGGGACAGGCTGACTGGATAAAGCGGGCTCTGGGACAGGCTGAATGAACCAGACTGTTTCCCAGAGAGCGGGCTCTGGATCAGAAATGTGTCCAAAAAAAATAGAAACTCCTCCACGAACGCAGCATAAGACTGGTAGTAAGGATCTTCAGCCATCCACAGGGCTGTTGCCCAGGACAGAGCCTTGCCCTTGAGGAGGAGGGTGTAGCCAACCTTGTTGATGTCACTGGGGAAGTTCCATGACTGGAGCTCATAGACACGAGAGCACTCAGCCAGAAAAGGCCAACACTTGTGAGGGTCACCGTTAAAGGGTGCTGGCATCCTTACCTCCCCTTGCGTTTCTGGGTTCCATTCTGGCTGCAACATTCTGTCAGGGTTGGGTCTCGAACCCAGATCTCTGGCGTGGGAGGCCAACGTGCTATCGCCACGCCACTGACGATTAGAGGCGGAACCCAAGAACGAAACACAAGAAGGAGGATCAGGCAGGAATTAGTATTTATTTAAACTAAAACTTCACAAAAAACAAATGGGAGTGGATATACGAAAACATAAAGCTAAGTAGAAAATTAAACAAAACCACAGGGAACTTTTTCCTGGAAACAGGGCAAAGTAAACTCACGAAGGAAGGACACTAAACACGGCAGGACAAGACTAGGCAGAGCGAGACACAAGACAAAAAAACACGAGAAACATACCAGATGGGCATTGACATAACGAAATGTTGCAGCATTGATCCAAAGATCAGCGCTGCTTATAAACAGACAATCAATCCGAAGAGACAGACACTCAGCAGCACTCTTTACAGACACTCAGCAGCACTCTTTAAGAAAAGCCAGAGCAGGCTGTGTTTTCGGAGGAGGCTAAGATCTTTCAATGTCTGAAACACTTTGCTGCAGATCTTCTAAGTCTGTGGTGTCGAATGTCATCTTCCATGCTGTGGTCTGTTGGGGAAGCAGCATGAAGTTGGCAGATATAAACTGGTCAAACTCGTCAGGAGGGCTGGCTGTATACTTGGCATGAAGCTATTCCCTGTTTACGTTGTGGCTGAGAGAAGGATGCTGTTAAAACTCCACTCTATCCAGGACAACCCTTCACACCCACTACATTGTGTGCTGGTCGACCAAAGGAGCACTTTCAGCCAGAGACGTATCACTGTTAAGTATTCCACTGAGCGGTACAGAAGATCATTCATCCCAGCGCGCCATCAGACTGCATAACTCCACTCTATAAGTGCTGTCCAAGGCATATACAGTTAATATCTACAGTTCATTTTCATGTACATTTTAAGGGTTCACTTTCATGTGCAATGTGGGACTTTCACATAACCTGTATTATATCATCATCATTATTTGTTATCATCGTCATTGTTTTTTTTCTTTTTCATTGGTTAAATCATCTTGTTTTTTATGCTTCTTATTTAAAAATGTTAAAATTATTGATCTTACTTTGCTCACTTTTGTATATGTACTGTATGGGTATTTCTTATTCCTTTTTGTTTTGTTTATATATACATTTCTCCCTTCTTTCTTCTTAATTTCCCTTATAAGCAACTGTGATAAGGCAAAGCAATTTCCCTCTGGGAAGAACAAAGTTCTTGAATATTTTGAATAATACTCTTGAATATTTATATTAATTGAGCCTGGCAAAAAACAAATTTAGTCAAACAAGTCTTATGCTATTTTCAGAATAATATTCTGAGTGTTTTTAGTTGGTTCTGTTTCATTTTTACTGACCAGCTGCAGTTTTTGAAGCCAAACGTTTTAAAAATATATTTTTAAGGTACACTGTGAAAAATAGGGTCTTAATATAACAGTCTGGTAAAAGTAAAGACACTGAAGTAAACAAATAAAAAGTGATCATGCAAATTGAATCACTGAATCCATGCATCACATGACAATGACCAACATAGATGCAAGAGAAATTAAAGAAAAGGTATAAAACAACAAATGATGAATTTCATCATTTGTTGTATGCATCATCATGTATGCATCATTGAGTATGAAAGTAAAATTATTAAAATTATGAAGTAATTATGAAGTATATGTAAGAGATCTATTTACCTGCTGCTGTTCGCAAGGAAGCAATGCTGTGTACTTTAGGTTTCATGTTCTCAACACCAGTTTGGTCCACTGGAGTATACATCAGAGAAGCTGAAGAAATCTCTTGAAAATCAGACTCTAAGCTTGCCTTATCTCTCACATTAAAAGATTCATCTGACAGTGGGGACAGAAGGTGGTGGGAGCTTTGCTCTTTTGCATGTTGAGATGTAGACATTTGATTTGTAGCCAGAGTGTTTGTAAATTCATCCACCAGCATTTTTGATTGTTTCATTAAACTATCATACATTTTCAGAAATTCATCAGGGACACCTCTTGATGGCCTCTCGACAAATTCAAACTCTTCAGAAGAGACCTCTTGCTCTGACACCTCATCAACTGCTTCATCAATCTCCTCCTTGACTGCTGGGTTTTCTTGCTTAACAGAGAAACCTGATGTTTTCTTTGCTACTGAATCAAACACTGAAGAAAATGAATCTGTGGATGGACTCTCAGAATCTAAGGGTTCTTGAGCCTGTCCAGTTGGAAAATTAAAACATTGAAACTTGTCAGTTATCGAAACAGACATTTGACTTAATATCTCAGCATCTTTTTCCTTCAATGGTTTGCCACTCCTTGGAGGGATTACCATCCCTGTAACAAGATCAAAAGCAACAACATTTTGCTTAGAAATCTTTTCTGCTTCCAATTTTGCCTTTTCTGCTTCCAATTTTGCCTTTTCTGCAGCTTTTGTCTCTGTCTCCTCAGCCATCTCCTTCAGCAGTAAAATGTTGGAGTCAAAACCAATTTGCTTATTAGCAGATACTGAAAATGGAGAATTTGGGGAATCATTCCCACTTCTATGAACTGGGCTACAATCAGGGCTTCCTTCAGATGATCCCGAGTCTACTTTGTCAGGGTTAAGTGGAAAAGATTTCAAAACATCTGGAAGAGATATTGGTCGGGGGTCAGTCTCACATCTGTTCACATCTGAAAAAAGGTTGGATGAACCAAGTTGCTGCACATATGTATGAGACGTAACTGCATCAGAATCAAAAGACCATTTGATTTCCTGCAGCTGTGCAATATCTTCATCTCTATCATAGGCATCCTGGACCATATCTGGAGATGGACTCTCTGACACCTCCACAGATCTTGTGGCAGCTGTAATCTCCCCATTGCCCTCAGTTGCATCACTGACAGGTGAAAATGCCTGATAATAGTTGTTCCTCATTTCAAAAATTAACACATCATCTGACTGGACACCAGGGTCGGCTACTGCTGAGATTTTACTGAATGAATCCATATTGAGATTAACACTGTCCTGTGAAAATATTTGTGGACAATCCCAGAGGTCTGCAGGTTAGAAGTGTGTGCAACATTAAAATAATAAATTAAATAATAAATTGTTCAAGTGTTTGGATATTGGAATGTGAATTCTCCTGTGAAAGCTTTACAACCTTCAAACTACAAATTTCTACTTTTCTCTTTCTCACAGCATACAATCACATAATTTCAAGAGACACAGAGCAATGTTATTCAAGGAAATAGGGGTGGACAATATTAGCTAAAATGTATACGAAAATATTAATTTAAAAAATCTCTCAAAAATATCAATCCTTGTGACAATTTTAAAGTAATGGTTAGCACAAATTTTAAACACCTTAACCATTCCAGATCCAAATTGCATTTGAAAAATAGTACTGGTACTACAATGGTACTACTATTCCAATCAATACCCAAAAGTTAGTTTCTATGCTAACACACAATTACTTATTTAGGTTTCCAAAAAACCTAAAATTCCAAATTTCTATATAGTAAACACTTTCAGATCTAGCAGACAGAGTATCAGTTAGGTCATCGTCATGTTAATACTCATGTAAATCACTGACCCAAATTTACCAGTCAAAACCCAATTAATACTGCCACATATTTGCTAAAAGGATTTAAGAATTGAATAACTTCAATAATGTTAGGTTTAATACCATTGCTTTTACCAAATTTATTTAAAAATGTTTTCAAAATTAGCAGAAACAAGCAAAAAGCAGCAACTAACAATAAACAACAATTAACAAAAGATAAAGATCAAATAAACAGTATGTAAGAAAGATTAAACTTACCTGATAAAAACTGTAGAGCAGATGCAGGTGCAGATAAAGCCTCACCTGATAAACAAAGGATTTACTATGTTGGGGATTCTTTGTCTACTGTAAAAATTATTGACAATTGACAACTATATTTGTACAGTTATTGTGCTAAATTATGGGGGTTAATTTCATCATTTACATGCTATTTAGCCATTTCATTACTGACAGTATCTTGTCAAAAAGGCAAGTCCTGATAACAAATGTGTACCTTGAATTCACTGTAAGTCGCTTTGTCTGCCAAATGAATAAACGTAAATGTACTATGTTTTTTGTGCAGTTCCTGTACAGTGCTCCAGGGGACCCGTTAATACTAGTATACTAGAATGCTGTTTTCTTCTTTACCCTCAATTCTCATCAATGGACTAAGAAGATAATACACTTTAGTGCAATTACAAAGTGTTATATAAACATTTTGTAATGGCCTACTGTATGTTTGTCATTTTTAGTTGAGGGACCCTCCCCTAAAATTATATTTGTGTTTTCACCTTTTAAAAGAGTCACTAGACACAGTTTTACGAACTTCTAGGTCATATGACAAACCACTTTTTGACATTATCCAGGGAAGAGGAGCAATTACTGTAGTTTAATTGCTTTGAGTTTTGACCTTGTACACACTAATGTTTTTGTTTTAAAACCCTCTTTTTTCATTCACACTAAGATAACATTTATGTCAAGGACAGCTTTTTAAAAACGCTCTCTAGTGAATAAATTTGAAAATGCCACAATCACATTGTAGTTTGCACTGTGAACCCTTTATTTTTTAAAGGGGGCGTTTGTCTCAACACCTTATTCATTTCCTTTCCTCATGCCTTAGCTTGTTGCATAAAGATGCAAGGGTGGTAGTCCTTGCATCCTAACAGTAACAAAACACAATTCCACATAGTATACATCACTGTTTTCTTGCTCATGTTTTCTTGCTCCTCATAAAGCTTCGTTACCTCTATTTTCTAGATTCCTCAAGGTGCAATCGGAGACTAAAGATGTCATGCAATGTGGCTGACTTAGATCATTTTTGGGTCACAGGCTGGACGGAATAAGGAAATGAGGAATTAGGAATGAATTTAAAAATTAGGAAATACCCAGTGTCTGTAATTGTCATGTAATTCAGCCCAAAGCATGATGAGAGACGCTGATGTACTGTAGTTGTTTTAGATGCTGTCCAGTTCATAGTGTTAAATAAAGGCTGAACATTAAATAAACATTATTTTTGTACAAAAATGACACATCCAAGCCCCCTCCATTTTACTCACGCACAGCATCTTTACGTTTCAGTGCGGATGAGCAGTTTCACTAAACGTACAAACTAAACATGTAACAGTTTCGTAAAACCGGGCATGTTAAATGGTTTTATGTCTCATGTATAATGAGAGCAGTATCAGGTGTGCGCGATCACATCATCCTTAATAAAGCATCTCGAAGCAAAAATTGCCCACGATCTCACCGCAACACCGAAACCAACACAACCTGTATCGATACACGCACATATAAAGCAATTGACAATTACATACGGCCATACATGAGCTGGGAAGTCTTATATATTCCTCATACTGTCGTTTTTGTCAGAAATCGCGTTATGTTGATGGTGGTTGTGGATGCGTTTCGCTTTGTTTGTGGCAGCACCGTTTAGCTGAAGAAACATCTGATCGGTTTATTAACTGATACACGCACGCAAACACTTTTATTATTTCACACAGAAATTTTATACAACATATAGCCTTATAGAAATATTGTCTCGCGCTGTGGATCGTTGTTCGATAACACGTCGGGCCTTAGCTAAATCTATTCCCGCAGAAACCGCGGGACAGTAACTTTGAAACATATTTTCGATTGACCATTAACCTTCCTATATTGCCGAATTGACACACGACTTGAGCGATCAAAACAAACACTCAGACCGACAAATACTCACAGAACAATTATGGATAAAGAAAATGAAGGTCTTGCCACTTCTGCCGATTTCTGCAGTCTTCTAAGCCTGAAAATGTAACTGCTGCCTCTGCTGCCTCTGAAGGTGTTACTTCTGCCATCCCCAAAGAACTATTGACTTCTGTCTGTGGAAAGCTGATACCATGCTGTTTGTGTACATAAAAAAAAAAACAAGAAATGTTAAAGAATAAATGAAGAAACTAATTAAAATTAAACACGTAACAAGTCACTGCTCTCCTTAATTTTTCTAACGTTTCCCCTTTTTTATACCACGCTAACACCAAACAGAAAGCAAAAGACAAAACAACAAACCAAAACATGGTACGCTAAACACAGACACAACTGAATAACCCAACAACGAAAGTAATCCAACCAATCCCAAAAACATATATAAAGTGTATACACAAAAATAAACAAAGAAACGGCACCCAGCCCCGCAGCCAAAATTTGTGTGTGGGGCCCATGAGGGTATAAAATGGGCTGAAAAATGGTCCCTATATAGGATTGTCTGCGGGTTCCATATTGGCCCAATGATAATTGCCCACATAGATTTTATGTGGATTTGTACTTAGTGCTAGGTGGGTCCCAGCTGGGCAAAAGACAGAAACCCCATCTTGGTCCCAAGTTTAGATTTAATATACTACATGGTGCCTAAATGTGACCGAAATATGGGTTGCAAGAGGGATTGTCCATGTGTTCCATGTTGGCCCAATATCAAGTTCTCATATGGATTCAACCAGGATTGTAATTAGTCCTAGTTCTGGCCCAGCTGGGCAAAAGATGGAAAACCCATCTTTGCCCCAGGTTAAGATATTTTGTGGGTACTGCATGGTGCTTACGTATGCTTGAAATATGGGTTGCAAGTGGGATTGTCCATGGATTCCCTGTTGGGACTTGGCATGAGTTATATATTTACATTTACGCATTTAGCAGACGCTTTTATCCAAAGCGACTCACAATTGAAGGAACAATAGAAACAGTGCATCAACTGAAAAAAAAACAACAGTCTTATAAGCATGGACTAGTATAGCGTAAGTAAACGAGTTCAGTTGTCCCACCAAACACCACCTTTTTTATAATAGAGACAGCAGAGAGAGGTATAGACGAAAACAAGAAAAGAAAAAGGAAAAAAGAGAGAAGTGTTAGTAGTAGTTAAGTGGCTTTAAATTGGGGAGGTATTGTCTAAAAAGGTGAGTTTTTAGTCTTTTCTTGAAGATGGATAGTGAATCAGCTGTTTTGATGGAGACTGGAGGGTCATTCCACCAGGAGGGAACAATCCAGGAGAAGGTTCGAGCCAGCAATTTTTTTGCCTCTGTGGTGTGGCACCATGAGGCATTGCTCACTAGCTGAACGCAGGCTTCTGGAGGGCACATAGGTCTGTACCAATGAGTTTAGGCAACTTGGTGCAGACCCAGTGGTTGTTCTGTAGGCTACCAGCAGGTCCTTGAACTTGATTCGAGCAGCCAATGGTAGCCAGTGCAGTCTGGTGAGAAGAGGGTGAGAATTAAGATTGTAGTCAGGGGGGTCTAATACAGTGTGGCTGAACAAGTAATATCTCAGTTTTATTTAAATTTAACAGGAGAAAGTTGCTTGTCATCCAATGTTTTATGGCACTGAAACAATTAGAAAGTTTTGCTAGATTAATAATATCGTCAGATCTAGAAGTTATGTATAATTGGGTGTCATCTGCGTAGCAATGGAAATTTATCCCATGACTTCTAATTAGATTTCCTAAGGAAAGCATATAGATTATAAAAAGCAGAGGGCCCAAAATGGAACCTTGAGTCAAACCATATTGGACTGGCATTTGTGCAGACAGTTCCCCTTTCATATGTACAAACTGATAGCGGTCAGGTAGGAGCGGAACCACTGCAAGGCCTGCCCTTGAATGGCAACATGATTCTGTAATCTATCCAACAGCAAGACATGGTCTATGGTATCAAAAGCTGCGCTAAGGTCCAACAAGACTAATATTGACATGCAGCCATTATCTGCCACCAGAAGTAAATTGTTTGTCATTTTGATCAGAGCAGTTTCTGTACTATGGTGTGGTCTAAACTTTCTGAGATCTTAGAAATAAAGGGGATATTAGAGATTGGTCTGTAATTTGCAAGTTCATGTGAATCTAGTTGAGGTTACTTTAATAAAGGCTTGATGACGGCTAGTTTAAAGTGACACGGGTCATAACCTAGGCATAGAGAAGAGTTAATGATATTTAAAAGATACTCCTCAATTGCTGGTAGTAACTCTATCACAAGATTAGTTGGTATAGGGTCTAATAGACATGTAGGTGGTTTGGAGAAGATAAGTTTATTGAGGTCAACCTGACTTTGACCTCAATATTCTAGCAGCTCCAGAGGGGAAGCATTGCACAAAAGTGAAGTTTCCACTACTGAAGCAGGCCACCTAGTTTCAAGTATGTTACGATTTTCATACGATGTTTGTACAATGTTAGATTTTGTGAGTCGAGCGGTTATACCCTGGAGCTGTCCTTCTGTCATTAACTTTTTAAATTTTAAATGGAGCAACAGTATCAAAGGTACTGGTAAGAAGTTGTAAGAGAATCTAGATCTTTAGCAGTTTTGGGTATATCAAGTATATTGGGTAAATCAGGCAAAGTAGTAATGAAGTTGTTCTTAGTGTTAGGCATTATGTTTCTGCCCTTTCAAAAGCGTGGGGCAGTTGATACAGTTGATATCAGCATATTTGATCACAAAATCAGATGGTGGTCGGTAATTTCATCACATTGTGGTGTGATTTCTATATCTATGGGGTCAAGACCATAAGATAGAATTAGATCTAGAGTGTGTTTGAGATGATGGGTGGGTAAAGAAACATTCTGTGTAATTCCAAAAGAATTTAACAGGTCCATGAATGCTGACCCTGGAGCGTCATTAACAACATCTACATGGACATTGAAGTCTTTATCCGATTAGGGCTTTATCAATAGACACCAGAAGTTCAGTTAAAAAGTCAGCAAATTCCTTTAAGAACTCAGAGCAGGAGCCAGGGGGTCTATACACAGTAACCAGCGTAAACGAGAGAGAAGCTTGTTTCCTTATGTCTGGTAGTGTAACTTTAAGCACCAATAATTCAAACGAGGTAAAACAATTAGCCCAAGTATGTGATACCCTCAGAAAATCACTATAGATAGATGCGATGCCACCTCCATGGCCTGCCAGACGAGGCTTGTGCTTATAGCGGTAGCCTGGTGGTGCAGGCAACAAAATCATCTGGTTTTAACCATGTTTCCGTAAGGCAGAATAAGTCAAAATGATGGTCTCAGATCATTTCTTTTACAATAACCCCCTTTGTTGACAGTATTCTTATGTTAAGGCCAAGCTTTAGCAGATGTTTATGTTCTCTCATGTTGTTATTTGGCATCAATTACAATAAGATTTTCTGGTTAATTGCCCCAGGATATATATATTTATTTGCTATCCAAAGTCAAAGTGGAGTTTACTGTCATTTCAGCCATATACACAAGTACATAGTGAAACGAAACAACGTTTCCCCTGGACCAAGGTGCTAATATACAATACAGTACAAAAAACAAAAAAGTACACCATACAACGCAAGTAACAAAACAGAGACTAAGCTAAACAAAACTACAGTGTACTGTATATACAAAAACACAACCTATACATAAAGTGCACAGAGTACAAACAGGCAGCAAAGGACAAAACATAGTCACAGTACAATCAATACAAAAACTATATACACAAAGTGCAGCAGACAGTACAATAACGCAGACCAAAAAAGTGATGCAGTGCAAAAAAGTGACATGTGCAATACTTATAAATAATAAAAACAGCCCAGTGGCAGTAGTGCGGTTTGTAGTCCGCGATTTTGTGTATAAGAGTCAAAGCTGTTGCAAAGTCTGGTAGTGAGGGACCGAATGCTTTGGTACGTTTACCAGATGGCAGGAGGGAGAAAAGTGTTTGGGAGGGGTGTGTGGGGTCAGCCACAATGCTGGTGGCTTTCCGGATGCAGCGTGAGGTGTAAATTTCCGGATACAGCGTGAGGTGTTCCGGGAAAACTAAAAGAGTTTAGTTTTTCGTTTTCAAGAGCATGCGTGCCAGGAAAGCAGTATGTGTGCATCTTACCTTTATTGCAGGTAGCGTGAACATGGCGGACGATGAAATCTCTGATGATCACAGCGCCGACTACACTCTTAGGAGCAGAACAGTTTGTGGCAGACCACGTTTCCTTTCAGGCGCAGGGCGGTTTGTGGCTGCGATCACAGGGACCAGTGACATCAGCAGGGTGGTGATTGCCTGGGTCCTGGATCATGCTTTCTGCTGCTGATGTTTGGCCGCCGGGGTGAAGTTCACGAGGCCTGGTCGTGTTTCGGCCCTGCACATGGGTGTAGGTGGCACATGAGTGATAACAGAGCTAAGATTGAGCCGAAGACTTACCATAGTCCTACGTGCATCTTCGGCGAACGGTTAGTATGCTGGAATTAGCATAATAGAGATGTGTTGCCAAGGTGAAGGAGGGGTCACCTGAGTAGCCAAGGTGAAGGAGGGGCTATGCCCCATATAAGTCCATACATGCTGATGGAATTTGGGGAGCACTGATTTGAGATTTGCAGGAGAGCTGGCTGGCTAGGGTTTGTTTTTAGCCTTGCACGGACCCCTGCCTTCTTGTCATGCTTCTGCTTTCTCATACACCATTTGCAACGTTCCCTCTCTTCACAACTGGCAGCCAGTGATGCCGTGGAGCAACCATTCCACTGAGACTGTGCTGCTGTCCATCACCAAAGCTTTTAGGACAAAAAGCAGTCCAAATCCTCCGTACTAATGCTACTGGATCTCAATGCAGCATTTGACAGTCAATCACCATAGATTGTTCGCACTTTGACACAATTGGGATTCAAACTAGTATTTCCTAGAATTGAATTTTTAAAACAAGGTGACACAATGACTCACCAACATTAATAAATATAAAGTTCATCAATTAAATCTTAAATACTCTTTTAATCAGACTGTAACAATAGCTTAAATCAAATTAATATTTACCTGTTCATAATGGTTTATTAGTTCTGGTTTATTTTTTTTGAGCTGAACATTATCTAAGATTAGAGTTTCTTCATCTACAGTACATTTAACAGCAATTCAGTTACAAGTACAGCTATAAGTACATTTTCCATGTTTCAGTACAATAAATGCATTGATTGATTGCTGTGTGATGACAGAATCGGTGGGAACTCCATCAGTACCACAGAAATGTATTTAGCAGTTTGAAGGAAATCATGCAAACCTGTTGGTGCAGGTCAGAGTTCTGTGTGATGCTTCAGTTAATGTGACTAACACTGATCTCATTCTTTCCATGTTAAACTCAAGAAAGCCCTACACACAAGGGGATGTTACATGTCTGTTGAACACACCTGACATTGTTAAACATTGGAGTCAGACATGCATCAGAGACGTCTGCGCCTACGGCCGTGGCTTGAAGAACAGATCAAGTCGGGCAGATATCCTGGAGTTGTGTGGCTGGATGAGGTAAGACCAGTGGCTTTTAAGGCTGGTTGACTGTTAAAATGTTCTGTTTTGTTCAGACAGATGTTTCTTTCCTACATCTGCAATTCAAATCTGCACTAACATTTGTAATATCTCAGTTTCAGCTCCTAGAAAGAGTTAGATATTTGAGTAATTTGTGTATTTCTAACACTGAGACAAATGGCAGTCTGCCCAAGTTTTTCAGATCCCATGGAAACATGCAGCTCGGCATGGCTGGAATATTGAGACAGATGCCACTCTGTTCAAAAACTGGGCAATCCACACAGGTAAAGTTCAGATATCTGATAACAGCACAGACAGCTTGACTTTGTTTATATTAGTGATTCCTATTAATGTAGAATGTGGCTCGGATTCATTAGTCTGATTTGAAATTGTAATTATATAAAGAGTGTTTCATGTGAAATTATCCTTTAACAAAGTACTTAAAATTGTTCTTTGCAAGAGTCTGTCCACACTTTCCAGTATAAGTGCTGAAATGACTGGTTCTTACGGATGCTAGGGAGATATAAGCCCGGAACAGACAAACCAGATCCCAAGACATGGAAAGCAAACTTCCGTTGTGCCCTCAATTCGCTGCCGGATGTCAAAGAGCTTCAAGAAAAAAGCATGAAGAAAGGTCACAATGCTTTCAAAGTTTATGTTCTCCTGCCACAAAGCAAATCACCCAAGAGACAAAGAGGTATTTAAACCAAAATATGTTTTCTTGTACTGCACTGTTTCATATTCCTCCATTATATGGTGCATATATGCACTACATTAAAAGACCCACATTGATTTAGTTCAGGTGTACCAAAATGTGTGTTTATGTTTGTGATGTGGTTCTTTTAAGCATTAAGGAGTTTGGATACAGACATTGTATCAGGATCTTCTCCATCACAAAGAAACAGAGCACTGGAGAGATTTACAGGTAAAACATATAAAATAATAATTGAAACAGTACAGCCTAACATCCAGTCTGACACATTCTGCCTGTCTTGTGGGAGTACAGAGGCCTTCTGGAGGTTTGCAGAAGATAGAGGGCGCTCCGCAGCTGAAGTCTTCAGAAAAGATAATTTGTCCAAGCATGTTGAGGAGGAGATGTCAACCCTATACTGTTGCTCCTCAGCCGTCAGCACCACAAAGCAGGGTAGGATGCAATGTAAATGATGAGAATGCAAATTATGTTCTACTAACATGTTTGTGAAGATGGGAATGTTTAGTTTAAAAGAAAAACAAACTAATGTTTTAAACTGCAGGACAGCAGTTGAGCAGCACTGAGAAGGAACAGACTGAAGCCGTGGTGAAGGTCAGTTTAGCTCTCACACATACTCTCTGTACTAAATACTCTCTGAAATTAGAATATGTCCCGAACCATAGAATGTTGATTTAAATATCCTTAAAGTAGATCCTCCAGATTCACACATGCACACACAACAGCTGATATTACCTTACACTGAATAAACGAAATAAGTTATGCTTCACTAAATAAATAATCTTAAGTAAAAGGTGAAAATTACACAATATGTGTGTAATAATTCACAACACTTAACATGTTTTGCACATTTTGTCTTAACTGACTCCATTAACTTACTAGTAAGCAACTACACAAAACACATTAAGCTACAGATATACAGCCATATAGTTTCTTCCGACTTATTTGTTATAGATATTTGTCCTCAATGAAGTTCACTTGGCATCTGAAATGTGTGTAGATTGCAGACCACTTGAAGAACCTGGAATACTGGAGCCCTTTATATGATAGCGACAGAAGTGGGATACCCAGTTCAACATGGATGGAGTGTCTCTGTAGGAAAACTGCCCATCAATTGCTTAGACAAATGTCAAAAGCCGAGAGTGGTACATTACATATTTACTATTACATTTTGTTATCTCTGATTTTAGGTGAAACAATGGACTTTTCAGGTTATACCTACCAGCCAGAAGGCAACATTTACATCTCATCAGACCAATGAGTAGAAGATGAGTATGAGCAGATTAACCAATTTCACCTTACCATAGCATTTATTTTGCCTTTGTGCCATTTTCTTTAATGTAATGTAATTGCACACAGACCTTAATAACCTGACTGTCGAGCTCTATTAATGAATTTAAAAAATAAAGCTTTATGTAGGAATTCGCAAACTTTTTGTCCACGTTCACTGAATGCAGCAATTTGGCAGAATGTTGTCTTTAAACTCAACACAACAGTGTACTTGTTGTAAGATCACTTTAATGCAAATGTATTTCATCATAGAAAACATATTTGCTTGTGATGGCTACTAGTAAAAAAAAAAAAAGGGCCCTAAAACCATCACCATGCAGTCCAGGATCAATAATCAAATGCCTGTCTGAAGCTTCGTTTCTGAGGGCCTCCTCTTCTATTGCCAAACCCATTTCTGACGCTTCCACCAAATGACCGTTGCCCTCTACGACCCCCAAATCCACCAGACGTTCGTTCACCACCAACCCACGAGCTTTGCTCCATCTCTGGAAGTTCTGTTGCGACCATCAACTGCCAGCGACGGCTGTCCTGCCATTTGTCCTGCAGACACCAAAAATAGGTGAGTCAGCAAAAAAATGCTGTGACTTTTTGTCCAGAAAGATAGCATCTGTCAGTGAAACTAGAAACTACAGAGTGACTCAAACAAATCAAGGGTTGGAAAAGACACTTGATCTCAGATCAGCTGGACAAATGCGTGGGATGTTCCACAGGTGTCACTTTACAAACAACTCCAAAAACAGGAACTACCTACCTGAATCTCCTTCAGCTTACTGGCTGGAACATCGAAACACACACCCTGAGAAAAATAAAGAACATGCCAAAACTCATGGTCAACACGCATGAATTACAAAATCTAAAAGACAAAATTTTCAGTAACTTTGTGAAAAAATTTAGCCTTTTCCATTGCTTGTAAAACTTAATAGTAAAATAAACACATTTTTGTACATTGTTTATTAAGAGTTTAACACACCATCTTGCCCTTGAGAAAGGTCATCCGTTTTATCTGGTCATCGATTCCCTCACCGAGCTGTTCCTTCAATCCACGCCATGCATAACCAATGTTGTGCATCTCTATAGAGCACTTAAGAATCATTGTGGCAAATCCCTAAAAAAACAGGACATGGGTCACTTAGATTTAGTAGATGCTTTTATCCAAAGTTATTTAAAAGTGAGGAAAACAAAGCAATTCATAATAGGCAGGCAGTTACATTTGTCCTGTACAAAGTCAGAGTTACAAAGTTCCAACAAAATTGTTCATTTGCTGACAGAAAAACCCACAGACAACAAACTCACTGATAAGAGTTAAATGACTAAATGGTGTACCAAGCTGGATGTGCCGATGTTTGCACAAGTCGATTTACAGATACAATGGGTATCATAATTGTTCTGTGAACATATGTGGTTTTCACACACCAGGACTGCTGTTCTGGATCATCATGAGGTAGAAAGACAAGAAATGTGATGTCTGATTCACACTGTGTGAATTCAACACTATAAATGGTACAAACACGAGCCTAAAATCAACTAATGACAATGTGACTAGTGTTTGCGTTTTGCATAATTGTATTGTGCACTGCACGTTTAGTTGGCATAAAGTGGAAGAGGTTGTTGTGGGAATTGATTGTCCCCCGCGGGGTCACTGGACTGTGCATGTGTCTGAATAAAACTTATGCACGCCACAGTGTCATTGCTTGTAATGTATTATCACATTAAAAAGCTAATTAAGAGTTTGAGCTAATTAAAAGACTAAATAAAAATAAAAAAATTGAGATACTGCCAAAATATGCTTCATATCTGGTCTCTGTTCAAAGTTCTGTCATCGTTTAAAAAAAAACAATATCCACCATCTTTTCCTTCATTATATCTTCTTTTTTCCCAAAACGCAATAAACGCCAGTCCTGTTTTTCATTAAACATATTAAATTAAACATATCCATTCCAACCAATCACAGCGCACCACTGCAACATGCAGTTTAGTTGCGCCCTGTTAGTAAACACTGTTGTCTTTTGAATGGGTGTTTTTAGCGCTATAAAATGAGGGCATCAATGAGCCAGTGCTCATTTCGTCTATGGGAAAGTGTAAGCCAATTTGAGACAATCACAACGGGAAACATATAATTAATATATAATCGTTTATCACAATGATTACTTTACAAGTGATAACTTATTTATGGTTATATTTTTGTCAAGTCTTATACAGAAAATGAGTTTCTATTGAATGAATTGAAATGGATTTAGAGCATTTTGGAGAAAAACGTGTCATGGATATAACACATTTTGGAAAAAGTTATATTTAATATGAAAAAAATCAAAACATAGATTTGATTTTTTTATGTTATTGCAAACACATTATATATTATCGTTTGAAACAAATTGATTTTTTTCGCCAATTTAACAATTACGGATTTATCCCATTTTAGAACCAATTTAGAATTATGATTTTACTGTCTACCAGACTGGCTTATCTAAAAGAGCAAAACACTATTGCAATTGATTTATTAAAAATTTGTTGGCCAATGCAGCTTATGAAATACCAAATACCAGCTGATATATCAGTGTACTGCTTACTATACAGTTAGGGTTAAATCTGATGGTTTGACCATCATTTAATGAAAGAAAGTATAAATAAAGGCTGTCATACAGCATCTGAGCTGATAAGAGAACGTTGTTCAAGGCTGGTGGCTCCTGATATATGAGCAAGCGCTGCGGCCAGGGCCTTAATTGCGCCACGCTGCTCAATTAACTTGCTTGCTGCCTCCCAGAAATATTCAACAGCTGAGGCTGGAACAGAGTCCAAAAACCTGTGAGGAACAAACAGACCTGTGAGGTCAGGTGAGGTTGCAAATACCCCACAAAAAGCCCCGTTATTCTGGACTATCTTACCTCACGGCATCTTTACTGGAAGATTTGATGATTTCATTTGCAGTTGGGACTCCGACTCGTTTAAAGGTGATCCCCTGGTGTAGGTAAACAAGCAATTACACACATGATTGTAGAATAGCGATAGTGGTATATTGGACCGGTTTGTGGGAATCTTACAGCTTTCTGCTCTACAAACTTCAGCTGGCCTTCCTCCTTACGCTGGTAGAAGCAGATACAGATGCCAGTTCTTCCTGCTCTGCCTGTTCGTCCTGCGCGATGTATGTATGACTCCACGTCCTACAAGATAAAGCATGAAAATAAACCTGTACATTAGATGGACCCAACAGCAGGGACTTATGAAGGTGTTACCATCAGGAAGAAGCATAACTGCAATAAACTCTGCCAGATATGCTTCCAAATATGCTTTCAAAAAAAAATCATAACACAAAAACCAGGGCTCGAAATTGCGACCATTTTAGTCGCATATGCTCCTGAAATTTTATCTGTGCAAGCTAAAAATATATTTGGGAGCATTTGTGCGAGTTCGTGTAATTGTTGTGGTGCGACCTGTTTTCATTTCTCTAAAAAACGTTTGCAAATACTGCATGGTTTGTGCCTTATGTGCGCTGATACAGCGAGCAGTTCAACGTCCTATATAATGTTACATAACCAATTAAACTGCATCTTTACGTTCTTAACTTTAATGCAGACCTTAGATTGGTCTAGATTGGTCTATCACCGCCTTTCATTGCGCTCCGTTGTCACGTGAACTACTGCGCGTAGTTTAAAACTCTGTTATGATCAATGGCGACTGTCAGGAGTGTGTGTCCGCGTCCTGGTTGATGGACAGCCACAAACATCCTTGTAGGACATGTTGCTGATGGTGATGATGTTTTCTTTATTATTATCGTTATGATGATGATAATTATTATTATTATTATAGAGCATATTTAGTATTATATAGCAATACACAATTAATATCATACTTTTTCAGTATCTCATTGAATGTGTATTTTGACTTTTCTATTGTATTTGGTAAAAAAAAAATCACTTTTTTTAACCCTAACCTAACTTTTTTTGTGTGTGCAAATTGTAGTCGTTGTAGTCGTTTTGTACAAAATAGTCTCTAAACAGTAATGATGGGGCCCAAGCACTACAACCTCAGCAAACAATGCATGGTTGTCACATTACTTTAATTATTAGGGTCAATTTGTTTCCCTAAACAGAAGTCTGTTTCAAGTCTCTTGTAAGTGATGGTTGTTAGGGACTATGACTGTGACTCACAATAGAAGTTTTTGCCCTACCATAGCAGCACCATTCTAGATAACAATCCATTTACATCTTACATGTTATATATGTATAACACATCATACGTTATACAGTGCTCAGCACCCCCTTCAGTACACCCCCTTCAAAAAGTACTAATTTTATCAGTAGCTCAATGAACAAAAGAACAATTTTCAAACTTTTCACAAGGCTGAGTTTTATTGAACACTTTAACTCCATAACATGAAATTAAGGTGAATAAAGTAACTTGGATCACAAAATCTCTTTAGTTTAATCAAATTGGTTGAAGCAAAAATGAATACACCCCGCAACAAAAACTACTACATCTAGTATTATGTATGAGCACCATGATTTTTAAGGACAGCACCAAGTCATCTATGCATGGAATGAACAAGTTGGCGACATTGCAGCATCTGTCTTTTTCCATTCTTTAAGAATAACCTCTTTCAGAGCCTGGATGCTGGATGGAGAGTGATGCTCAACTTGTCGCTTCAGTATTCCCCACAGGTGTTCGATTGGGTTCAGATCAGGAGACATACTTGGCCATTCAATCACCTTCACCCTGTTCTTCTTCAAAAATGCAACTGTAGCTTTAGATGTGTGTTTTGGATCATTGTCGTGTTGGGAAAATGCACTATGACCAAGTGCATGGAGTGATGGCAGCATCTCCTCCTTCAGTATAGAGCAGTACATTGTTGAGTTCATGATACCATCAATGAAATGCAGCTCCCCAACACCAGCAGCAATCATGCAGCCCCACATAAGGACACTGCCACCACCATATTTCAATGTAGGCACCATGCATTTTTCTTTGAAATCCTCACCTTTACAATGCCATACAGTTTTAAAACCATTAGTTCCGAAAACAGTGATCTTTGTCTCATCGTTCCAGAGTATAGAGTCCCAGTAGTCTTCATCTTTTTCAGCATGGGCCCTGGCAAATTCTAGGCATGCTTTCTTGTGCATGGGCTTCAGGGGAGGCTTCCTTCGTGGACAATACCCATCCATGCAATTCCTCTGCAGTGTGCTCTGTATGGTGTCACGGGAAACGGTCACTCCAGTTTGGCTTTCTACTGCTTTAGCTAACTGCAGTGAACTTGAATGGCGATTTCCTTCAACCCTTCTCATCAGAAGACGCTCTGGTCGAGATGTTTAACTTCCGTGGATGGCTTGGACGTCTCTGTAAGATGGTTGCATTATATCTTTCTTCAATTATTGGATCACTTTTTCTACAGTATTTTGACTGATATGTAAAGCTTTGCTGATCTTCTTGTAGCCCTCACCTGTTTTGTGTAAAGAAATGATTTTCTTTCTTAGATTTTGTGACATTTCTCTTCCATGGGAAGCCATTGCTGACAGCATGAAATGGGAAAGTCAAGTAATGCCCTTTTATAGTCACTTATCTGCTGGACACCTCTTAAATGAATCATTAGACTCACCTGTTAATTATAATTTTGTAGTCTTAAGTGTGGCTTTTCTCCTAAGACTATAATTGGGGTGTACTCATTTTTGCAACATGGGCTTGAATGAATTTGTTACGAAAATCACTTTATTTAACCCTAACCTAACTTTTTGTGTGTGTGCAAATTAACAAATCTTGTTTGCAATCAATGGTCCACATTTGTGGGAGTATTTTCTAGTGTATTATCTCATAGAAAATGTTGATTCTGAAAGAAAACAAAAGGTTTTCTGACAAATGTAGTGGGGTGTACTCATTTATGCTGAGCACTGTATATGTATATAACATATCATATGTCATACATGATAAATATCTTACATGTTTTTTTGAGTGACACTTATTTCTGCCACTTGGTGGCAATATGCTTGTGACTTACAATAGCCACATCTGTCATCAGTCCCTAGTAGGTCTGCAACTAGTAAAATTTTGTACATTGTGCTGTAAATCATAAGCAAAAACTATACACACTTTATATTCTATACCACCAGATTGTGAAGACCGCTTCAAAATTCAAAGACATTAGTAAACTAACTGTGAAAATAATATAAAGGCACAAAATATTTTATCAATTATTGAAAGTGTCATTTTGAACACATATTGTGTATGTGTGTGTATTTTAATATGTATAAATAAAGTACCCATCTTTGGAACACAGACACAGTAATAAATTTGCATACAAAAGAGAAACGATGTTGATCTGCTGGCTGTCTTTCTCCCCTCTTATTTTTAATATCACTGTGGCAGAAGTTTTTCTTTTTGACAGGCCATCTTCACTTTAAACAGTTATCAAATTCAATTACCCCAGTTGACCTGTTTTATAGTACATTTCATAGTGCAACATCCTTCACTATGGTTTCTGCATATTCATGCAAATACATATATTTGTGAAATACTGATTAGATTTTAATATACAGTAGTTTTACATATTGGTAAATAAAAAAGTTTTCTATTAATTAAAAATGATCAGGTGAAATACAAAACAACCAACCATTTGAAACTGAATTTTAGCTTGCACTTAGTAGTTATCTACCATAACGCAAAGAAACTAAAAACTAACAAGATAAAAAATAAACAATTTGTAATAAATCTGGGTCCTGTACCTTTGGAGGAGAGCACTGAATGACCAGATCCACCTCAGGGATGTCAAGGCCACGGGCTGCCACGTTTGTGGCCACCAGCACTTCAAATGTTCCGTTCCTGAAGCCCTTCAGCGTGATCTCTCTTTGCTTCTGTGCAATGTCACCATGCAAAGACTGCGAGCTCTACATCAAAAGCATAGAGATGTACAGTCAGGAGGAATCAGAATGTTACGCATGCGGAGGAGAGTTGTGGACAGAGTTCAGACACCTGTTTGATGGACGTGTTCATTGAGAGCTCTGTTGCTTCTTTCTTGGTTTCACAGAAGACGATGGTTCGACCATGACTGCCGCTGTATACCTGAATCACATCACCAATGACTGATGCTCTTTGAGACCAGTGACATGCGATTGCCAAATGCTGTGTGCAAGAAAACAACCAGATCAGAGAACAGGCCCAGACAATGCAGTCCACAGCACTACAAGCTGCCAGCAAAAGCATAAAATTAGGCAAAATTCATAGGGGTGGAACAAGCAGAACTTTGTAAATGACAAGCAATTCTGTAGATTCTGTGTTGGTCTGGCCATTAGCTATGTGAACTATAATTAAACATCAAATTCAGTGTTTCCATCCTATGTTGTCAAGTGAACAAATGCTTTGATTTTTAGGAAAATTACAAAATATGTTGTAGTTAATATTTGTGACCTCTGTGCTGTCGCAGAAGAGAGTATCAATAATAATGAGTTTCTGTTATTGTATACTTCAGAAGACAATAAACTGTGCACATGAGTACAGGAAACCTTTAATGATATCTGTACCTAAAACCTAAATGCTGACAGTAATAAACTAGCTCTTGAATTCAGACCATGGTAACCTAATATCAAACACTTTAGTTCACAAAAACCACCAGCACACCTCAGACTAAGGCTGACATTACCTCCACTGTGGTTGCAGCTTTTTGAGTTTTTTTTCCAATGAGATCCACGTGAATGTACTGAGAGCACATGTATTTCTTGGCCACATCATAAACCCACAAAGGACAAGTGGCTGAAAACAAAAGCGTCTGAGGTTTCTCTTCTGAATCTGTAAGAAAACATTTACAAAGGTCACTTTACATTTACATTTATTCATTTGGCAGACGCTTTTATCCAAAGCGACTTACAGTGAATTCAAGGTACACATATTTTTATCAGGACTTGCCTTCCCCTGGGATCGAACCCACAACCTTTGCAGTGTTAATGCAATGCTTTACCAGTTGAGCTAACAGGAAGGTCACTTATTCTTATAAGAATGTCACATTAATGTCATTATTCTTATTCTGTCACATTGGACTTCTCCAATCAGTGTTCACTCCAGATTAGACGGAAACTACTTGTACCTCTGTACATTTAACAGGACTAGTTTCCATGAATTAATACTGTAAGTACCTTTTTTATAGGACACAGAGAGTATCTCCTCCACTTGTTCTGCAAATCCCATGTCCAGCATTTGGTCCACTTCATCCAGAACCACATGTCTGAGCTGAGAAAGGTCTAGCTTGTTGTTCTTCAGATGGTCTTTAATTCGACCAGGTGTTCCCACCAATATATCAATACCACTGCGGATTGCTTCAACTAATACGACAAACATCATAATTTCACTATAACATGCTGTAATACAAGTTTACAACCAACACTGAACTACCACGATTCTTTAAGCAATGATAGTTCAATTACTACATAAACATTTCATTATCAACAATAAAATCTTACTCTGTGGGTTGTAGGAGGTTCCTCCATAGAAACATGTAACAGAGAGTTTCTTTGTGACGTCTTTAAAGTCTTTGGCTACCTGAATAGCAAGTTCTCGAGTTGGTGCTAGAACCAAGACCTGTACGAACACATACCCCACACATAAAATTACATACTCACTCTGTGTCTGCTTTAAAGTGAATTATTTTCCATCTAATATGATTACTTCATGACAAAATGTGGACAATCTAGGCCTACTTTGCAGTGGCAAGTTTGTTGCCTTTTGCCACTTATATGCCTAGTGTGTTATTGAATTATCAATTTTAATGTACTTGAGTAATTTTATAATGTTATTGCCAAGACCCTGAATAATTATTATTGCTTGTTAGCAATGATTTCCAGTCGACATATGTTGATTTTTTACAATGTAAATCTTTAAAAGCGTTCTTCTCAAAATGAGTTTTCTCTTATACTCCAAGAACAAAATCTCAACTTCAATTGCACCTATATACACCTTGTAATTAGTCTTGTAGCTAGCTATATTATGAAGACTTTTACAGAGGGATTTGTAAATATATTATTCCAAGCCTGATTTATAGAACATTTTATACCAAAAACATGGCGAAAACTGATTTTTTTAAGGCTACTGACAGTATATTCTGCTTTACAGGATAACAGAAGTAGATAGCCATAAATCCCTCTGTCATTTTCCTGCTCTAATATGTCAACAAAATGAAAAAACCTTAAAACTTAAGCCTGGCTTTATTGCACGACCTGATTTAGTTTTTTAAAAACTATGCAAATTTGTGCATATAAAATGAGATATTGGTCATTTGCATATTTAAACACTAAAATATATAAAACAATACTCTCATCTTAACATAAGTAATCAACTGAGAAAGACATCTATCTAATTTTTTTTACCCTATTCACCTGTAGTGTCTCGCCTTAAATCAAGGGGCCAGTTTACTAATTCACACTCACATATTTTGCATCATCTTCCTCAATATTTCATTGATGGAACTGAATATGTGTGTGTGTGTGTGTGTGTGTTTTTAAAATGTTAAATATAAAACTGCAATTATGCTAATTCAAATGGTCAACTTCATCCACAAGCAAATGTAAATCTCAATTGCACTTAGGGCTGTCACGATTATGAAATTTGGGTGACGATTAATTGTGAGAGAAATAATCGCGATTATGACGATTAATTACCTGTTTTGGGGCTTTAGCAGTTAATTATTTTAGGGCTGTGATGATAATTGTTTGCAGTACACAGTTAATACTTCACACACTTAAATGTGTTATTCAGTAAATAGTATATACTGTATCTTTCATAAATATGGAAATTCCGTTTATATTCCATTCCCCGTTCAAAGCCTCCGCTGTTCATGTATGCTTCGCAAACTTCAGCAGATTCAATACGATGATGCATCTTTAGATGGTTTCTAAGATTTGTGCTGTTTGCGCCTTTTACTTTTACATATTCAACAAAGTGCTGCGTCAATGTCTGTCGGCCGTCCTTTTTCGTCAGGTATAAAACCAAAATGCTATCAGACAGGTGCCGTTGTTTTCGGTTTCGGTATTAAAAACATCTTTGCTGTATAATTGTGAACCTATCACGTGTATTTAGTGTAATGCGTGCAGCGCACGTTAGAAGGTGCTGTAGGTACTACAAAGTGCGCAATAATTGCGGTTGGATTCAATAACTGCGGTTATGTCAAACTATCGCGATTATACGGTTATTTAATAATCGCGACAGCCCTAATTGCACTAAATGTACACAAAACAAGTGTGCTATCTTACAGAACATTTTCAACATAACCTGAAAAAAAATGCTGAACAAAAACATGCTAACATGCTACCAAAATCCACATATTTCCCCAACTGAATATAAGAATATGCAAAATTCAATGTTAAAAATGATACAGCCATGATAAGTGATTAGCGGGAACAATAGCACCCTCTCCAGGTCTGGGTTAGAATTAAGATCCTTCCTAATCTTGTTCCTTAAAAACAGTTACACCATATGGCTCGAAGTTTGATTGAATAATCATGGCAACAAAAAGTAACAATTACAATTCAACTACCTGAATTAAGAAACAAACCTATGCATTTTATAAAAAGTGTGTAATAAATGTGCAAAGAACTATAATACACACATACATGTTTGCATGCCTTACTTTTGAGTTTTACCTTTTACAGCATGATATAATACTACAGGTAAGTGAATATGTTTGCCATAAAGACTAGTATTATGTCACTTAAAGGCACAAAATATCTGAGAAAAATAACTATGAAATTCCTAAGCTTGTACCTTGGGTGCCCGTCCCCTCTTCCTGTCCTCTGAACTGGTCTGCAGTCTCTCCACCAGAGGAATAGCAAACGAGAATGTCTTTCCTGTGCCAGTCCTGGCCTGGCCAATGAGATCATTTCCATCATACACTGCATTAAAGGTCTTCACTTGGATGTCAAAAAGATATGTAACACCACGTGCTGAAAGAGGACACAAAAATGACTTATTTTTCTATACACACTATATACTCAATTTCTAACATATAAATGCAAAGTAACGTGTCATGTTACTTTGTTACGCCACATCTTTAAACACATTTTCTGTGTGGGACACTGGTGGAGTGCAGCAATGTGAATACAATGGGGAAGATGCGATTAGTTTTACCCTGAAGAAGCTTAATGGTGTTCTGGGAGATTCTGAAGTTGGAAAAGGCTCCTTCTTTCTCCTCTGGAGTTTCCTGACCACATCAAAACAATATCACAGCAGTCAGAAACCACTAAACACCACTACCACCAACAGAATCCAAACCACTGACACACACACCTTCTCTGTGTCACTGCTCAATTCGTCACTGGTTGGTCCTGTGGCATCTGCTGGAGGATGTGTGGTGATCTCTGATGTTTCTACAGTCACAATCTCTGCATCTGTCTGTTGCTTCTTTAAATGCACAGTAATTTCAGTAAATGACATCAGCATTATGATGTGAAATACACATACTTATCTTAAGAAGTTTGAGCAGTTTGATTACCTTGATCTGGCTTGTATCTATGTTTCCATTCACATGTGAAGACTCTGTGTTTCTCTTCTCTTTTTTTTTTTTCTTTTTAGGAACTGGTGTTTCACACTCATCCATCTGCACTGTGGCCTTTTTCTCTTTAATTTTCTTTTTCTTTATCTGGAGAAAGACAAGACATTAACAACATTCACATTCATGCATTTGGCAGATGTTTTTGGCCAAAGCGGTTTACAGCAGACACTTAACACACATAACTTTACCAGTATGTGGGGTGTGCGATATTTACCGTGTGCGATAATATCGTAATTACCGGTTTAACAATATGAGAAAACAAAATATCGAGTATGTGACTCATTTTCTTGAATCGAGACGCTAGATTTAATTCCTGCACATGGGGCGTTGTCACTAGCATGGAGGTGGCTTAGTTCTGAACAACGCGGTTAGTCAAAAGACGCTGATCTGCAAACTGTGTCGAAAATCAGTTACAGTCAAAAGCAGCTTGACGACAAGTCTCTAACCACCTTCAAACTTCCCATCACAGTGAATATGAGGATTTTGAAAAGCTTAGAGAGATGGAGGAGTCAGCTAAACATGACGCGTCTGCAGCAGACAGGGTAAAAGAGGGAACACAACAAACTTTGGACGAATCATTTAGCAAGAAGGTACCTTGCAACAGAAAAAGTGGAAGGTGTAAAGATGTAACAAACGCTGTCACCAATTACATTGCCAGAGACATTTTTCTTCTGTCCTAGTGACTACTTTAAACCATAAAGTTTATTCTACCTTTTATCTTTAAATTGTAGACTTCGTTTACAGTAATATCATTTGTTTTTTCTGCTATTGATTTGATACAGTGGAGTGCGTCTCTTGCTCAGCATACATGCAGTGAATCTCCACATGGAGACTGTTCACATCAGAGTGCGCAGACTGCATACGGCTCTTTTACACAATATACACACACAATTCCAGATAACGATAATCAGACTATATTTAATACTATATATAATTCAAAAATACCTTTTAAAAAGAAACCACCTCCATGCTAGTGACGATGACCCATGTATAGGAATTAAATCTAGCGGGATTGTGAGTATGTTAGGGTTGTCTGAATCTCTCTCACAGTTTCTTCGCTCATTTAATCTTCAGTCAAACACGGATCTGTCCCGCTAACACATGCTCTGAATGCGCGTGTATTATATATACTACACTTAATATATATACTATATATTATATACACTTAATGCAGTGTTTTGATTGACTTCTGAAAATGAGTCACATACTTGATGTTTTGATTTCGCATATCGTTAAACCGGCAATCACGATATTATCAGACACGGTATATATCGCACACCCCTAGATTCAATCACTAATTTTTTAAACAAATTTATGACTCTTTACGTGCTTCACATACACACATATATATAGCATTGACACCAAAAGTGTGTGTGTGTGTATAAATGACATTTCAGTAAATGACATCAGTATTATGTGAAATATACATACTTATCTTAGCTTGATCTGGCTTGTATCTGTGTTTCTATTCACATCTGAAGACTCATATATCATGAAATATCATAACCTATATACTGCACTTTACTGCTTACTGCACTTCTGGTTAGACCTAAACTGCATTTCGTTGCCCTGTACTTGTACGTGTAATGACAATAAAGTTGAATCTAATCTAAATGCCACTGCTTCATATATTATGGCAGCGCAATGAAGACGTGGCTAAATCCTCTTACCGGTTATATTAACATACAGTTTAATTAACAGATCTTTGTCTGACAGCAATAACACGTTTCTTGAGTTGCTTCTTCGCTGACAAAGTTTCTTATCAGGTGGGACACAATACTTCAACAAATAAACTATGGAGGACCAAGTGTGCCAGTTTCAAATCAAATGAGAAATTAAATGAACAATTTAACAATTCAAACATAAAAATGTAAATAAATAAAACACTTTTTAAATGGACAAATTAAAAGACATATTTAAAACTGTTTTTTTAATTCGTGTTTTAAAATGTACTTAAATAGGTCAATAAAACTGTAAATTTGAAAATCATTTTTTAAATCGAAAAATAAATAGACAATTTAAAAACTCGTTATTTAATTCATGGCTTAAAGCATAGATAAATAAAACAATAAAATGTACAATAATAAATCATTTAAATGGCAATTTTAAATTGCGTTTTAAAAGTCCATTTGCCAATTCCTTTTCTCTCTCTATTTGCCGATCGCATTTGCTTTTCCTTTTGCCAAATGGATTTCCTTATCCAGTCATCAATCGAGTTCAAAAATCCTATTGGATAGTGCCCACGCGGGGGCACCCGTAAATGTAACACGCACTGTCACTGGACAGTGAGAAAAACTATACGTCACTCGACCGTTTTAAATGATTTATTATTAAAATGTAATAAAACAGTCTATGCATTATTTTATATTTAAATTGTTAAATAGGCTTTTATACGCCACTTGCAGCGGTTGACAGCAAATTTACCATGGCAACCAGAACGGACACAAATATATATTATATATCTGTGTATATTACTAGCACAAAGTCGCCGTACGGCGTGACGTCACGGACCCGCACACGGGACATTTGTCCTAAACAACCGGGTTTATAGCACGTGGTCACCGTGACGTCATACCACACGTGTTAAACATGCGTTTAAAGCCAGAACCGTATTCTTATCTAAAGTGGTTAATGTTTGTCAATCGAGTATCAGCCCGTTCCCATGTGTTCAATTTAAAATAATCCCATTTCTGATGAGACGAGAAAGGCTTCGCACACACAAGAACCGATGGTGTTGGGATCGCATTTTACCCTTTAAATAGCGCTTAATTATTTGATAAAAAGTCACCTTAATAAGCTCGTTCCCCGCGGCCTCCATATGGGATGTGTGATCGTCTTCGTTGTGAAGCTTTGACGGCATTTGCACAAACGTTGAGCAGACGTCCACGTGCAACAGCCCGACACCAGACACTCAGTAGAAAAGACGGACCAGGAAGGAAATGAAACACGCGAACGGGAGGTATTCACATAAAGACAGTATATGTCAATAGAAGAAACATTGATCAGCAACACAGCTATTGGATGGTTGTTTATTCCAAATAATGTCCTTTTAAACACACGTTAAAGGGATTTATTTTGGGGTAAGTAAATGTATTGCCCCAAATGTGTAAATGTGTAATACAATAACATTAAACAAAATGGTAATTTTTATTAATCATACTGCAAATGGAATCTCTTTTTAAAAAATACACTGGTAAATGATAATATGTCTGCTTGCAACGGCAACTAATAATAACGCAATAATTATTATTAATAAAAGTTTTCCCCATCACTATATACCAAGGAAGAAAAGTCTTAATTCAGGGCTTCTTAACCTTTTGCAGGCTGGGCCACTCAAAGCTGGTTCAATGCAGTCGGAGTGTATTTTCATCTGTCAGAATACGAATGAATAATTTTAACAACAAAAAAACAAAAATTACGCTTTCTCTTTTACGAATGCGCTTTCACCAACGCGACTCTACTGTCAAAAATACGTCACCACTTTACAGGCATTACTTATTGAGCAGAGATACATCGATTCCACACATCGCGCATGCGCTCTCAGGCGCTTTCTCCATGGTGGCAAGATGGCAGACGAAGTTCAAACAACTGACGAAGCTGGTAATGCTGAAAGAAATCTGGTGGGTTATTTACAATTTATAAAGAAGTTGTCTTACCACACCTGACCGGACTTGACTTTTCTATGTAATATTGGCTTAAGCTACTGACATTCTAATCAGAAAATTACATTTCTCGCATGACTTCGCCGGCATAATACTAGAATGAGAAATACTAGGAATAATAATCTGACTACACATACACAGCAAAATAATAACACATAGAAAAAAAACATAGACAACATTCTTGAAAGACTGTCTTTACAATATACTTATAGGTGGGTGGGAGACGCTTTAATCGGTACACAGTACACAGAAATAGGGGATTGACACTAGCACCTTGGTAACGAGTACATTCTTATTCCTAGATTACTGTTAAGGCTGGCGGTTACTGTGACCATAAATGTTTCAAAGTAATGTAAATATACGGGAGAACGCTGATATTTGCTTATTGAGGTCCTGTTATCAGTTTCCAGTGCTTGAAATTTACTGTTTTACTTGGTAGCACTGTTTTACAGTGCTACCAAGTAAAAAAGTAAAAACAATTTTAAAAAAGTAAATTTTTAATTTTTTTACACCAGCCAAAATTTAGGAGCACCCACCAAAAATTAAGGTGCACCACAACTATATCAACTACATCGTTAAGCCACTAGGTGGTGACAAGTCTATGGTCTCAACTCTAAAAAATCTAAGGTCTGCATTAAAGTTAAGAAGGTAAAGATGCAGTTTAATTGGTTATGTAACATTATATACGTTGGACTGTATCAGCGCACATAAGGCACAAACCATGCAGTATTTGCAAACACTTTTTTTAGAGAAATGAAAACAGGTCACACCACAACATTTACACGAACTCGCACAAATGCATTTCGGGAGCATATGTGACTAAAACGGTCGCAATTTCGAGCCCTGGTTTCTGTTCAGGATGTTGGTAGCTCTAGCACATGTTACATATAAAGGTTCAGTCCAGTGTGGTAAGACTACATTGTGTTACAATAAGTTAAATAACTCACCTAATTTTGTTCGGCATTACCAGTTTTGCCAGGTTTTTAGATAGAATAGAAAGGCAAATTACATCAAACAAAACCAGAGGGAGGAAAGTATAAAACTTTAAAACAAAAATAGATATAAATACATACACGTGTACGTATATATAAAATAAAATTCAAAGCTGTAAGAAAAGTTCTTTCATTCGATAATGATGTACCTGAATGATATAAGATTTGTTATCTAATTGATGACTCAGACCATGTGAATAGCATATCATACGACCCACATGATATAACGTAACATTCTCAATCCACTCACACATATAACACACAACAGACCACAGCAAATAGTCTCAGTGCAGTTTACAATACAATATTAAGTCGGTGTATGCGCTTTGTGAAGTTGTTTCATTCAGGAAATGAAGAGTTATGAAAATCGCTTAGCTACCAGCAGCAATTGAGTTTCTTAAAGGTGACCAAGAGTGGTTGAGCGGAGTATAGATTCTTGTTCTGTGATGTGACAGAGAGAATAGCTCTTTTGTTAAGTCTGTAATGCCCCAGAAGCTGGCTAAAAACCTCTTTTAAAAAAATGATTTTATGGTGGGGCTATTAAACGGGTGAATTTGAGCATTCTGCACAAATTCTGCGCCGCTGGAGGGGCTCTGACAACCTCGTAATGATATGCGGAGCGCTTCACGCTGATTGGCTGCCTTCACTGCCACACGAAAGAATAATTATGTGACGTCGTCGTCCGGCTTCTGAACACATGCTGAACCATTTACTGCACGAACACATGGACCGACAGCTATGGCGCAGATTCAGCCTTATATGTTTGAGCCGAATCAGAGGAGACACTGAATTAGAGGAAGAACCTGTTCAGCAAAAGCAGGATTTACATGTTTCTCAATGGTAAGTTATTTGTAATGTTTGTCTGAACGCTTTCAGCGTTACGTGCCCACAAAGTTCTCCCGTCATATCCTTTGCATCATCATGAATCAAGACTTTATACTAACTATAGTTTAATGTAAATACTGTTCATGAACGAAGGCTTCAGGTTTGGGTGTTAATCTTGGGCTGACGGGCGCATCTGCCCCATTCGAAACGAAAACAGAACTATGTCAAATAGATTTGAGCCACAGT
>JBAJNP010001402.1:28138-62666 GCA_036877545.1 Yasuhikotakia modesta | reverse complement strand
GGGACTCATGCAGTGGGCGAGTCATGTGGAACGTCAGTGTATGGCCTACCAGCTGAGAAGCTGTTGTGAAAGCACTGGAACAGAGGGCCGTCCTCCAGGAAGTCAAAGAACAAGCCTACTGTGCTTTGCACAGCATGAACATCTCTAACCAAACTGGCGCAGTTGGTCATGTGCACCGTATCTTATCATAAATGTTCATTGTAGCTGTGTACAGAGCACTGAAATGAAAGCAAAACTGCATTTCAGTCCCGAAATGATTTTTAAGCATAACATTGCCATTTTTAACCTATTTTACACAATTACAGTGTTTACTATATGTAAATTAGTAGCAAAAATAATAATAAACAATGTGTTCTTTGTGTTACCTGGACCGAGAAATTTATGTTTATTTGTCAGCAAAAGACTGCTGAATGATGCGTTTTAACATCACCAGGGCTTTCTTGAAAATTACTGATTTCACTTTACACATTTTTGTATCCCTGCCTGACAGATGGCAGCATGCCCAACGCATTATGGGTGTTGAAGATCCTATTTGGCAAAAGGAAAGACAACAGCATAGTTTCTCTGCATTGTCCAGTCAGTTAACACAGATTTTTAAAAATTACAGGTTTAGTTATAAACACTGTAGTTTTAACTTTTACTTGCAGTAAAAGATATCCTTCAGTCAAACATGACTGGAATGCTTGAGGAACACATATTTTCTCTGTGTTCAGTGTCTTCCTTTCATGTTTTAGATATATTATGGCTGAAGGTATGATATTTATACAGCCAAGATATTTTACCTAGAAGCAGAAAGTTTTATTGGGCGCTGCTTTGCCCAGCTGTCTTATGAAAGGGATACATTATCTTCCACAACAGAAATAAAAAACAAACATTCAAACTACGCTTTGATCACATACAAGGCAAACAGGGTTAAAGACATAAAACACAGCAAAATCAGGAGGTTTAGTCTTTAAGAAGTTATTTTTCCTAGGACCTTTGTGAGACAGTATCAAAATCAGATCTGAATCAGATCAGAAGCCTGTAGCTCAATGCACAAAACTCTCCAGTTCATCTTAGTTTGAGTCGAAACTCACTCACATTTGCTGTTTGAACAAGTTATTTTTGTGCATATAGATTTTTCGAAGTTTGAGGTTTGTGGGTCCACCGAGACAAATGAGTCCATCTAAGGGGTAGCCATTTGTAATGCCTGAATAAAAACAAGCTTTCTACATCATGTCTCTAAAGCATTTGCATCTCACTTGATGTTAACAGTTTTGATGCTAATTTTTGCCATCCATTTGGATTCCATTGGTCTCCCATGTCTTTTTTTAGCTCTCTCTTCTCCTGTGTTCTGTGCACCAATTCATTTCTCAAGTCCATTTACTGTATTTTCATTCAGGTCTCTGTTGTTCAGTACAGCCCTCCCTGCTTTAGCATGCATCACTCAAGTGCGGAAGCTCTCTCTCACTCCCGGCAGCATCTCTGAATGGCTCTTGTGGGGGGGCTTTTGAGGATGATGGCTCTTTTCATGTGAATTCATCAGCTGCACAAATCAGTTCATATAAACCCCAGTGACAGTTCCTTATCTGCAAAATCTCTGTCTAGATCAAACACTCCATACTGAAAAACTATTTGGGACCTTAAGATGTGCCTATTCTTATCTCCCTGCAGATATTTACCTTTCTTAAAACAAACCCATAAACATAAACTGTACAGAGCCTTGGGGTTTGGTTAAAAGCCATTGATTGTTGCCATGGAGCCCAAGCCTATAGACAAAAAAAAAAACATCTTTTGGCTGGTACATGCTTACCAACATTAAAACTTTGGTCATACATGTCTAACCTCACTAAAAAAATTCAAAGAAGATGCTGTCACAAGATGCTGGCACCACCTTTCTTTTATTACACCAGCACTGGCTCTTCTATAAGTGCAAAGATAACATTATCATTCTGATAATTCATGTGTCATATCTGTCAACTGGGTGGAGAGTTTAGCTCACCAGTTTATAATCCTTGGTGGAAAGCTTAGTGAACCACTGGTTGTATTCCAGCACGGCGATTATTGCCACCAAATCCCTGCACACACACACACATATATTTATACAGACATGTGGTAATTTAGATACATCCTCCTCTGATTAAATAACTTAAATCTTAGGCTTAACCTCCTTAATTCACAAAGAAATGTACTAACCTTGACACATAATCCTAATCCAAATTTACATAGTAAAGTCATACAGATTTACACAGTCAAGCATTAAACAAAACAGATCTTCAAATTTTGAGATAGCCTATTAGTTAGTATTAAACAAAATATTATTTTGCAATTTATAAAGCTGGTTTGCCACATATAAACAGTTTTTTTTACAATAAAAAAGCAAACGAAAGGTCATCAAGGGTACTACAACATCAGATCACAACACATTTGCAACATGCACTGTAGCATACAAAAGGACTCAACAGTATATGTACCAGAATCAGATTTTCCCTAAAACACATTAACATTTTGCCAAATTAAAGCAAGCATGAATTTCTCCATATAGTGTATTTTAGTCATAAGTATTTAGCATAAAGAACTGTTTCAAATACCTGTTCTCCAGGTGACTGAAGTCCTGCAGGTTCAGCTCTCGCGTATCCTGTGTCAGATAGATCGTGTCCACATCCTGATTGGTGGAGGCAAAAAAAAGAATTTGAGAAAAGAAGAAATACTAAAGATTTAACAGCTCAAATGTTATAAAGCAAAAACAGAATACAAGTATTGATTAATAATTTCTAAAAAATAATTTAGGTAAATTAAATAATCCCCATCATGACAAAAAAGCTCTTTTAATAGAGCTACCCAACACAGTTTATTTGGCATATATGCCAATCCAGATGATTCATGCGTAATGCTGAAACAGAAAGTGTGTTTATCTGCACAAAGTGGTCTCTGAGGAATTCAAGCTGACAAGCGGGAATTCTTAATCAAATGCATTAGGGAACAGATCAATAGTGCTTACATAAAATGTGTGTGTGTGCATATGTACTGACCCACTGAACCTCCTCTCGGTATGGAAGACCTAGCCAGTCACACACACACCTGTACTGTTGTGAGAAACCTCCTGGAAACCAAAAATCATATGAAAGTCACAACCTCATTCATACACAAACATGGAGAACAGTGCACTGTGGGAATTTACCGCAGGGCCCTGGTTCAGATTTCTGACTGTCCCACAGTGTCTGCAAAATGCTGATCCTCTCAGGAGGCTCCATGGACAACCTCTTCATCACCTTCCTGCCACATAGAGAGAACAAGGAAGAGGAGGAGAGTGGGAAATGGGTGGGATGGGCACCAGGAAGTAAATTTTAAAATGTAGATTTCAATCTTTTATCTATGTAGTAGTCTCCAAACTCTATTTAAATAGGTTACATACAAATAGTGATTTTTTTGGCCTATGGTTTAAAAATATAAAATTGGAAAGTGGGTCATTTATTTTATGTTAATTGTAAAACAGTTAGAAAGACTCACAGAGGAGGCAGTCCAGGGCAGATCCTCTGCAGACAGCTGCCTATGTGAGCCACCACCTCATTTACCTCATCTGTAGATGCCATCTTAAGAGATATCTGACCACGCTCATACTCCACTGCAAACTGACACACAACACCAACACTACACACTATAAACACTGCAATAATACAACTGTGAAAAAGTTCATGAATAAATAGTACAGTAGTAATAGTAAATAGTAGCAGTATATATATATATATATATATACACACACACACACACACGCACGCACGCACGCACGCACGCACGCACGCACACACACACACACATGGCCCTTTGTCTAGTGTTTGAAATGTATATTTTGCATTTGCTTATGAATGTTTTTTTGTCCACTTTTTTATACACTGCAAATCCACTGATATAAGCTTGCATTTGTCAGTTGGTCTGAGAATTTATAAACTGTCATTTATTACCTGTGTGGGCTTGTTGCATGTGATGCCTTGAATTTCCAGATAACTGAAAGTATGCTCAACCTAGAGAAAACAGAACATTATGAATAAATTAAGACCTCAGACAGTACATTTATTCTTTATTTTGTCCTGTTCTTCTAAGCTCAAAATATGAGCCCAAAATAGCCGCATTACAGCAAACCAGAGGGTAAAATATAACTTAGTTCTAATGTCAGCACACAGGTGAAGATTGTATTCTGACAAATAACAAGACATGTTTTTACAATTATAATCTTCAGCTCAAAGCTGGACAGACCAGTTTTAAAAAACTGCATGAAGAACATTTTCATTAATGTTTAACCAATACACATTAACACAGTTAATATTCACAGACGAACCCAGGAACCCAGAAACACACAAGTGTTCCAGGAACACACAAGTGCTTCCACACAAAGCAGTCGCACACTCAAAACAAATCCAATTCATAAAGATTTTTAAGGTTGTGTAAAAGTGTTTTTCCCTGTGATGCAACATTGCGACACTGTCTGACTGGCACCCTTAAGTAATAGTTTACTGGACTTAGCATCATATATGTCTGTCTCCACACAAACAAACAAAAGCACACAGTACAAACTTTCAATTACGGGCTGGACACTGACATAAAGAATTACAACACACTCTGCTAACATACCTAAACTCATACATGCAAACACACACAATTTTATTTATATGTAAATTAATATATGTAATAATTATGAACTATTACATAATTTATGTGGCAAATATAGCACTTATTAAAGAAGACTACTGTTAGAATTTTTAAATGCACTATGAAGGACTAAAACAAAATAATTATTCTATCATTGCAGGTAACTACAGGGCAGACAGACAAAACAAGTATATTTCACGGTTCACTGTTTCACTGTTATATTTACACATCAGCTGTGTACTTCTACAGTGTGTGTGTGTGTGTGTGTGTGTGTGTGTGCAACACAGGGTCAGTAGACAGAAAGAGAGAGAGAAAGAGAGAGTGAGAAAGAGAGAGAGAGAGTACATGCACTATAGTTCGATTTTAGTGGGAGTACAGCATAATTTGACTTGACACGATTTTAAATGTTATGTTAACACTTTAGTATGACCGAAATGCTTTACTGTGACTGAATAAAACCTGGACAATGTGACTGTAGCTTGACATTAACCAGCATGTAGACATCAGCTTCAAACAGATAGACAGATGTGACACGCCTGCTTTGAAACTCACAGTTTAGTTGAGATGTGCAATTTCTCAAATACATTGTGTCATCTATATTTGGACAGAGATTGGGCTCATAGCTGGACTAAGCTATTCTTCCAACACAACTGCCCATCTAAGGAACTTACTCAACATACAATCACACCTATTCAGACACTTCCCTCTGCATATAAACCTTATCAGCAGAGGTCTGATAAAAGAAAGAAGGTAATTAGCTGTAAATAATTAAACACACAAATGAGAGCGGTAAGTGTGAGAATTGAGGAACATTGCAAGGGGGACAAAAATCACATATCTTCTCTTTTAAGACCAGAAACCTTCCTCTGATAAATATTTTCCCACAATCCTTGGATTCATACATGATCTATAATTAGCAGATGATGTCAACAAGTTTATTCTGAGGATAGAGGAGGAAGTACAACCCTGTAAGAGGAACAAATGTCTTCCACTTCTCAGTCCATTTCTCAATGTGATTCATGCATTTATTCACTTCATTTCAAGTGTTATACGTTTTATATAATGTCAAGATTTATATAAACTTAACATTTATGCTTTCCAGTCAAACGTTAGTTAATGTAAAATTGAAACCACTGTATCTAAAAAACAGAACATATAGGGTCATATATGGGAGAGCCTAGCAACCACACAACAACACCTTCAGAAAAGGTAAAAATGAAGTATGTTATACTAAAGAGGTCTGATTCAGCACAGACAGAACTAATTTATTCTGCTTAAATCTCCCAGGATTTATACGTGAACAAATCAGTATGAGATTACTGGAAACGATGAGGGCTATTAATTCAGTTAATTTAGTCAGTTTAATTAGCTCTATGATACAGGTTCCTATCACAATGATCTCATTAAACCCCCTGCTGACATCAGATGAAGCTCCCACATACAGACTGACAGACTGAAAAGCTAATCTGAGTCAGAACCCTTTCTAAGCATTAGCTGGTCAAAATCACGTGTGTCTTTGTCCAACAATACAGCAGCAGGTTGATTGATGTCTGTTTGAATTCAAGTGTCTGATATGTGTGTTCTAAAAATACATTTACATTTTTTTCTTCACTTTTTTATGCTTCTATGGTGACGTTATTGGCAAATCATGAATCAAAAACCATGCTAATGACAACCACAGCTGCAGTGCATGCAGCAGACACACCACACACAAGTGGCAGACTGCTAGCAGTACCGAGTAGGTTTATTCCACACCAGTGGACACATACCATTACTATAACTATTGCTGTTTGCTACTGTACCTTTAGGAGTTCTATATAAACAGTAAATGATCACTGGTTAACCTCTGCATCTACACAGTCTAATATGTTTTATATATATTCTGTGGATGGGCTTTGGCTAACTAGCTAACTCCATAAATGCTAATGGGTGGACTGGAAGAGCGGATATTTGCATGGTTAATATATTTACATAAATATTAAAACATTTAAAATACTAATACAGCACTACAAAGTCCCATTAAATGCCTTAAAAAATGTTTGGTCTATTGCTTAAAATACACACAGCCATAAAGAGAAACACATTTTATGTACAGACATATAGAAAGCAGAAACGTAACAGGCGTAACACAAGACTAACTGTTGAGGGCAGCAAATCTGAGTCAGTCTGACAGAATGCAAAACGAACAACTACCTTAAAACTTCTGTTGGGCTTCAGACATGGAAACACCACCACTGAGATAAAAATCTAGACTCTTATATTCTTCAATGCACACTGTTAGCACAAGTATTAGCATTAAGCTGTACTCAAGACATCTCAAACTGAAGTGTAAAAACAACATTGTAAGCAGACAGCAGACACAACAGAGTACAGCATCTTCATTTTGCAAGTTGAGGCTATTGCTATTTGCTACTTTATTTAGTTTTGTCCATTTGCCACAAGACAATATAAAGCATGACTAATAAAACATACAGCAGCAAAGGAACCAGACAGCAGTTCACACTGTAGCAGCCTCCAGGTTAAAATCAATATGTGAGGAGTTTATCTCTGCAGACCATGACCTGCATTGTTCTCATTCCTAGCGTTAGTGCTTTGATAATGAATCTAAAGGTAACAGACAGCCAGACTGATAGACCGGCTGAACCCACAATCTGGATTCAATAAATAAATATAAAACCTTTTCTCTGCAATATTTGTGTGCATGTAGACCTACAACAACTGACTTTTGCTAGGTATTCAAGACACACAACTGTCCTAAACAGTAACATATTAAATAATGTTTTAAAGAAATGCTGAAAAGGTTGCTGTGCTGTTATATTTAGCAGTGAATTAAGAGGATATAACATATTTTTAAAATATGTAACTTTTGTTAAAAATAAAAAAAGCATTTAAACAAACATGGGCATAAATATGCTAAAGTTATGGATTACAGCTTTAATTTAAAAACGTTTTTGTTGTGTAATGCTGTATGTGTGCATATAGCACATTATATAAATGGTTCATAATAAAAAGTAGCGACTACTAACAAGTATTTCACAACTGATTTAATAGTTAATGGAACAAGCCTCGCTTTTCCTGTTTGTTGCTCAAGTTGAAGTTGAATCCACTGAAGCCCAGGACAACAACAGTGTTTTTACCATGGAGTAGAGCAATGAGGTAAGAGATGCAATAAAAATTACAATAATTTAAATATGATAAAATACCAGAAAGGCCTTTATTGTGGGCCTTTCTGAGTAATCAAACAAATAAATAGCTGAATTAAGTGTTTTAGTGGAATAGACAATTCACAATAACAAACTTATTTTATTAGTACAGAGAGAAAATTCTGAAATCTGACATTCAGTTGAGAGACAGACAAATAGCAGCATCAGTTAAGACACTCACAAGCATGAACTGCAGTAAAACAATTCAGGCTGACAAAGCAGAACAGAAATGTTCTTACCTTGGTGGGGATTCGTGCAGTAAGGAGGTAAACCCGATGAGATGCCAACGCCTGCAGAACAGACAGACAGAGATGAATTTAACTCTTCCCCTCATGGACCTCTTTCATCTTTCTAAACTGAGGGTGAATCCATATTACAGCAAGATTGCCAAGCACTTCCACACAATCAAATCACAATATAATAGTTTGGGAAATAAAGATTGTAAAAGGCTCTGCTCATAATGCACTGTGCAATTGGTTCAACTTTTAAATTGAATCATATAAGCCTTTAAGTGAATAAACAAAGAAAAGTTTGTTCTGAGCAAAAATCTACACAGACATGAGACTTTTGATATTTTTGCAGTTACAGCTCTAATTTTGGAAAATAACAGCACAAAATGAGATGTGTCAGTCAACTAATTTAAATAATACAAATAGAAATTTGTGTGTAATTACACATTTTTGACACAGCCTTCTTTCCCAAAACTGATAAATACATATATATTTAATACTTATTTAACTACATACAAATACTTCACAAATACTGATACAAGGGGTTTATTAATGCAAAAATATCATAACATGAGCATAACATTGAGCATAACATCTTGAGAAATGCATCTTTGGTTCAAGTTGCATGAAAGGATTATATTTCAAAGTACACACTGGATGACAAAAACATCCAGTTTTATGGTTAAATTTGGAACACATTAATATACTCTCTGGATCATGCCAAAGACACTAAAATGATTTTAGTCCCACCATCCCAAAACAACTGCCTTGTGTAGATGGCTGCTCTCCAGGGTAACTGTGAGGTTTGCTTTGGTTGAGGGACATGTGTGGTAACCGATTGTGGTTTTGGGTGGAGGAGAACATAGACTGTGTACATGAATGAGAAAAAGCATTGGGAACACTTTCCTTTGGAGAGTAGAAACACAAGATGTATTCAAAGCTTAAGGCTGAGACAGATTTTCTACATCAATATTTGAGTCTGGGCTCAAATAATGATTTATCTCCTCCTGACAGCTTACTGATCAATGCTTCCGGTGAAACTGACAAGCAGAGAAGAGTGTGAAATCCAAACAAACCAGGTGATGTGTGGTCAATTCAAGAAAAAGTGAATGTTTAAAAGTCCACAGTTCAGACTGATACGTTCTTACAATGTTCAGCCCTTTAATACAGAATGCAATGATTAACTTTTTAAGACTGATTTATTATGCATAATTAGGCGGGAATCATGAGGTCATTCACCCAAATTACATGATTCCAGTTTTAGTTCCTGCTGAGAAACAGTGCCATATATACAGTATGTGCTGCTGTCAGCCCATCCAGTGACAGACAGTATTAAGAGAGTATTAAAAGAGCAGTACTATTCATACCAACAGGATGCTGCAGTGCTATTACTGTTAATGAGGAAAACTTTTACACTACAGCAGAGCTAGTGAGGGAAGTCCCACCTTCCAGTAAAAAAAGAGCCAACCATCAATCAGTAAAGGCAATTCTCTAAGTAAGGGAATCTGTACACAGTGTTACACATGCTATAGCATGTGCAAAGTTATAGTACAGTTGATGACAGGTCTACATGTTTTATTGTGACTTTAGCAATTGACTTAACAGATAAATATATCTAAAAGATAATATAACTTAAAAATATCTTCCCATATTCAAGAATACAGGACTTACAGAAATATGATGGAAATAGCTGCCCAGGCAGTGCAAATATGGCCATCAAGTGTGGTGACTTTTCTTAAAGGGACTTTGGCATTACTCAACACCTTAATGTTGGTTGTCAGTGGATTTCAAAACCTCAAAATCCACTGTGAACATCACAAACAAACAAATGCTGAGTCAAACATGATCAATCAGACAGCAAATCTCAGCCTTATTCCTACTGGAAGATGCCCAGAATTCAGAATAGTAAACACTAATACAAAACTGAGAGTAAGAGAAGCATGCATTGAAAGTCTGAGAAGAGAAGAGTTGAGTTGCTCATCAGCCTCTGGAAGCATAAAGCTGAGATGCAATGAGCTTCATGTCACAGAAAGACCAGACATTACACATCTATACTGTACCTCACCCCCATTACATAACATAATAACAAAAAACAAAGCTTCATCATTTTTCAAAGGAAATATTATGCTGTAACAGTAAGAGAGGCCATCTTTCCGTCTCCAGCATCTCCAGATGGCAGCAGTGGAGCATAGCGTAATAATAGACACACCCTTATTAACAACACACACGCACGCACAGACACACACACAGACAGACACACACACACGCACGCACAGACAGAAACACACGCACAGACAGACACACATGCGCACACGCATGCACACAGACAGACACACACACACACAGACAGACACACACGCACTCCAGACATGCACACCAATTATTCATTTCCGACTTCCCTTTTCTGATTTAATGAAACCATAATTGCAATACAGGCTTATAAAATGGGAAATATTTTATGACAGAACCTGATGTTTAAAACTAGATGCTAAAATTAGTCTGAAAAATACCTACAGTAAAACTAAAGTTTTAATGAAGTCTGAGTTTACTTAAGCTTCATCCTTTCCTAAACTGATCATTTTAGCACTCAACAAAGCTATACACATTGACTTGGGTAAATACTTTTAAATATCTAGTTTAAGTGTGTAAATGTGTTACGGTTTGATTTGGCCTTTCTGTCTGCATGGTTTGCATGGCCTAAGATTATTCTTGTTGTTAAACCGGCATTCTCATCACAAATTGTCCCCACTTATTCCCTAGACTGTTGCCATGGAGACAGTCACCCATCTTATTCTGGACAAAAAACTTAGCTGGTGGCATTAAAACTGTGCCAAACACTCAGTCAAGCAGCAGTGTGCTCATGTACCCTGACAAAATGACTCCAGAGAAGACCAGAAAATGAAAGAAAGAGAATGAAAATGACCAGGACCTCTCTGAGAAAGTATTCAAAGCCCAATTCAGGGTCTTTTCAAAAAGACCACTGCTGTTTCCTTCCCTAAACCACTGAAACAGCATCATTCCAGAACATTTTTATAATCAAACCAGACTTAAAAACTGAAAACACATTTTACTTTGAGCTGACAAAATAATAAGAGAGGTAAAGCCAACTTTTGAGAAGCAAATTTTGTGTGTGTTTAACAGAGCAAGTCTTTCACATCTTAAAGCTGATAAAGGATTACCATTTATGTTTGAGGTGAAGGATGTACAGTATACAGAGAATTATATTATATTCTCTCTCAAAGCTTCCATTTTTAGTTCTTGTGTAATGTCAAATCTTGTTTGAACAGCTTTTCTTTCAGTTTCTTGAAAACACAACAATAAAATGAGCAGGAATCTGTCAAGAATAAGTGAACTCAAGCTGTCCTTCAAAACAAAAATAACCTAGATGCATGGCAGGTATGCTCTGTATACTGTAGTGTCTCACTCATAGTAATAAACAATTTGTATGTAAGAGTATAGATGGAGCATTTTTAGCAGTGATAAGAAAGGTTAAGGGGATCTCCAATGATCTAACCTTCATCATAACTAAGTGAAAGCAAAAGCATTTCTCACTCCCCAGAGCTTCTGTTTCTAACAGAAAAGCTAAAAGTAAGTAATAAATTAAAATATACTATCTACCATACACTGCAAGTTTTATTTTGTCTTTTTTATAATTCTGTGGATCTGTTACTGAAACAGCAACAGATCAATATATCAGCAAGAACAATAATTGGCCAACAATTTAGAGATTATATTTTTCAGGTTAGATGTGTCACCTCTTTTTGCATAAGTTCTTCAATAACATGAACAACAGATAATGCAAGTAAAGTGTGATTTTTGTCTGTTGGTCAAACATGGAATGGCAGTGAAATTGTTTTTTCTAAACTTGTAAATCCATTGTCCCAGTATCATACACTTATAAAAGGAAGTGAACTGAAGACAAATCGAGTGTCAGCATCTCTTCAGACCTCTATTCAGCTAAAAGCATGCTAAATGCTTATCCTTTAAAATCACTGCTACACAAAGAGAGCAGGAAACCACCTGAAATTTCAGCCAAGCACTTTTCTACAATCATGGCAGGTAACAACAGAAAACCTGCTGTTCTTACGATCAGTGGGTGAGTTGTCTTGTCTGTATGCTGTTTTTATGCCCTGCTTCTACAGTTCCCGTGGTCATTCACAAAAACAGCTCTCAGACACTCCGACCTGCAGGCAGGTAAAAATCACCCACAGGCCTGAATACATTCTAATATTATCTTATATATCCCTTCTGTGAGGGCAGAAGTCTGTGTTGCTGTCAGTTTCTGGCTTTTTTTCCATACAAGACTGCATTGTTGTGTGTGACTTTTATGTGTGATCCTGTCTGTGTGTAGGATTCCCCCTGGCTCTTCACATTAACCTACTTACAGTTGTACTGTGGGGGAAGCAGACAGTGAGACATGACTAATCCTACACATGTTGGAGCCTGGCAGGGTCCTAAAACCCTCCATTTTTCAGAACAACTGTGATGCTACTGTTAGAATTTTTACTTTTAAACCTTTAAAATACCTTTAAAATTACATTGAGACAACCAAGCCTTGACATGAAAGTCTGTAAAACAGAATAAAGGGGTCACACTAGATTAATACACTCCCAGTCATATCCCTAAGCATATCACTGGGGGAACACAAACTGTAAGAAGGGAACACAAACTGTGCAATTATGATACCATTACATTAAAATTGAGTTTTGTGACTTTTAGCCCATTGCTTTTTGCTCTGAACTTAAATTTAAATGTGCTCCTGAATTAACTTTTAGCATTCAACATTTACAGCATAAACAACATTCCAATTATAAAGTAACTTTTTTAACAGAAACCCTGAAGCATGACATCATATCCTGTTGCCCATATTGTAGGCTCAGAATAAAGGTATAACTCTAGCGTGACCACCCTTAAACAGGTCCCACTGACAGGAGTAAAAGAAAGTACAGCACCTGTTTTCACCAGTTTATACTGCTCCACATGTTTCCTCTTCCATGTACATGTATATTGTACATGGAAAGACAAATCGGAAGCAAACTTCAAAAGCAAATCAGTGTGACCCTCCTTATTCAGTCTCAGTGGTCTGAAGAAATCAAGCTCTGTCACCACAACGTTAATAATTCTTATTCATACCTTCTGTAGACATTCAAGCAGTAAAACACAAATTAAATCAGACCTGTAATAAGCCCCTGTGAACAATCACCACATCACATGATGTAATGTGGAGCTCAATGGAGTCAAGATAGCTTAAGGCATCAGTTGACGCATCACACATTTAGAAGAGGTATGCGCACAATAATGAAGCTTGTATTAAAAATGACAGCATTACATCTCTCTAGAGGTTTGAGTTACAGATTGCATCAACACTGTGTAATTACATAAAAGCCCAATTATAGCCTCAATTCAATGTATCTGCATAAACGAATCTCAAAAATGCAAGAAATATGCCACAAATCTGCTAATGATTAATTAACTGTTGAATTAATTAACAGATTCATTCAGCCAATAGTTTAAATCCCACAAAATTAATCCAACTCTTATTTTTGCCACTAACATTTAAAAAACACAATACATTCTAAAATGCCCAAAACTGTTACTGACTTAACACGCACAGTGCTAGTGACATAACAGAAAGTGGTTTGTGCAACAAGTCTGAAAACATATCACATAATAACAAATATAATTTAGCCCTATTCTCACATTAATAAATATGCTGTTTAATGTGATTAAGGTCCACACAGTGCAAAAACCATTAAAAAACGCTAGAAATTCTATTAAAGGTAAATCTGATAATAATATCCAGTGACAAAATAATTTTAAAAGATGATAAAACAAACAGTTCAAAGGGGTAAATGGTCTAAACTAACTGTTGAAGTCTAATAGCCGCAGTATGTACTACAAGCCCCATATGTGTGCAGAGAAAATTGGCCCATCCCAATCAATTCACCCAGAACGAGAGGAGAAACCTGCTGACTGCGCAGCTGATGTACGAGAAGCTGCGGCAGACCTCTGCGGCTGCTTATCAGTGCAGAGAATCAAGGGAGGAACTGCATATGTATGGCTTTGTAATCTTTTCTCATTATCACTATGCTTGATAAGTTCCTTTTATGGAAACAACTAAACCATCCAGCTAAACAAAGTTATGAATAAAGTCTATCATCTATGCACAGCATAGATTCCTCCAAAGTATGAGCACCTAATATAACTTATAATGCTTAGAAAATTTGTAATATATAAAAAAGACATTATATTTGGCTTTAAAAAAATGATTTGCTCTACAAAGTTTATAAATTTTGATCAAAGGTCAAGGTGAAATACTGTCAATAGGGTCACCATAAAAACACTGAACAGTCAGAAATGGCCTTTGATTTCTATAGCCAAGTTCAACATAACCAAAGAACGAAGACAGAATGAGACAACCTGAGCAAAGCTGTGACCATTCACAAAGGACAATTATTTTAGTAGTTATTTTGACAAGCATTTGATAAGTCATGCAAGACATTCATTGGTAAGCCAGAAGACCATCATCCTTTGCCATTGGCCTGTCAGTTTACACAGACATACTGGTCAGCCTCTCTTTCACCCATAGCTGAACAGTGGTTGCTTTGTTGTTGTTCAGGTAGTTAGAAGTGCACAGAAGGTCAACTACAGCTGCACCAAGACAACAGGATCTGAGTACATTACTAAAACAATACTGGGCAATAATGATGTGATATAATGATGTGAAAAAAACATTTCCTAAATTGATTAGGTGTGGGTGTAAGTCTTAAGCAAGTGTGTAGATACAGGCAGTGACAAACGCAGCAAAAGAAAACAAGAAAAAATAAGAATATGAAAAACCAACAAATCAACTAACTGGTCAACTCGACTAACCATCACAACCTATCCCTAGATTAAAGATTCCCTGTGTTTTATACTACACTGTAAAAATATAGGTGACATGCTTGGTTGGCACTGAGTTACAGAATATACACTTTAAAAGCATTAAAACATTAAAAGCACCTTCATCATGTCAGCTGATATGCAGGCAGGCTGATGGGCGGTATTGTTTCCTGAGCAGCTAGTGTTGTTGGTTTGCATGCCCAATTAGTTCATGACAGTTCTTTGAAAGCAAATGCTCAATTTAATCTGATTTCAGGAGATGTTTACAGAAATTACACAAACCTCCCAGAACATTCAGCACTGATAACACAGCAAGTTGTTGTGAAACTCTTGTTGTTGTGAAACAGATCTGAATTTGACTCATGGTCCCAATAAAGGTTAAGCATGACAAGAAAATTAACTGAAGGTGAGGAAGAAATTTTACTGGCCACATACTGTCTTAAACAATGCAACAAAAAATCTCAACCTTCTATGACATTCTGGTCCATAGATATAGTCTGGTTGCTTATACAATATAAAGGACTTTTAATCCATCTATTAAACACGTTGAAGTTTCTAAAAAAAGGACATTATTTGACATATATCTTTAACACAAACAGTGTGGGACAATTTAATGTCATAGTTGTAAACAGGACTTAATGAGCATAACATGGAATGTCCATACAAGCTACAGTACACAAACAGACACCCAAAGGCATGTGACAACATGTGTTACTTCCCACAAAATGACGATTGGTGTGACAGAGTTATAATTATCATTCAGTGAACTCATAACAGTTGAGCTTTGTATGCCAGCACAGACTGTGCATTATAACTGGAAATGTGTGTAGGCCTGCCAATGACTGTGATGGTATCACTCTCCACTACCGTAAACAAGCAGGATTCCCAGAGCCAAAACAATCAGCGAGCCTGCAAAAGCTTTTCATCAGCAGAAGGGCACTACAGACCTCACCCATTGCACTGCACGCTTCAAAGATACTACAGTTCACTGTAAAGCAGTCTGTGCCCTTTACATAACAGGGCCAGACCCCCTCAGTACCCTAATCATTACTAAACTGTCACACGCTATAGGCACAGGAAACAAAAGTATTATGAGGAACTGTCAATTATACTAAACACAACAAAAATTAGGATCAATTTACAGCTCAGAATCTGTTTCATAGTGAAATAAAAGTGCTTGGGAGAGTTTCCAAAAAAGGGTCAAGAACTGAGGAGGCAAGGTTTATGGTGTGCTCAATACTGGATGATGTTTAGCAGACTTTATTTTGACACAGAGAGGGAGACAGGAGAATATGAAAATGAATACTGTTTTTTTTCAACTGTCGTCATTCTAGAAAATGTATGTGCAAAATAAAATAGACCACATTATAAAATACAGGATATAGGTTAATATAAGTGTAAGAATGCAAGATGAATTTTTGAAGAATGCAAGGATTTTTGTCAAATTTTACTGCCTTCTCAGATTTTGTGCCACTTTAAACTCTGTGTTTCCCCGTTCAGGTAAACAGGAAAAGTATTTGCGCATGTAAAAATAACTGCAACCAAGATGGGCTTTGAGTGGACTGGCTGGCAAAATAGAAATTTTGCTTGAGGTGAACAATTGTTAAGTTGTTAAAATATAGGTACTAATTGTTAAATCGTTAATCATCTAATTGTAAAATAGGTACTAATTGTTAAATTGTTAAATACCATTTTGTTGGAAAGCTTGTTGCACCAGGCTTTATATTTGCTGACCACTCAACAGCAGAACCATCATGAACTTCCTTGACACTGAACTCTGTGTCCAGACAAGACAATTAAACATTTTGTTATAACAAATGTTTAAGATTTTTAGAATTTTGTACTTGGGTGCAAAGCACTAAGGCTTAAGCAAACAGAACTTGCTGTGGTTCAAATATTTGTAATCTACCCTGGCACATCTACAGGGTCATGTTCCACAAACCACAGTTGAAAAGGAGCCTTAATTTTCTTCCAAGCAGTCGTCCTGGCTTTGCTCTTTGCTGGCTGTGAGAGACAGAGCAGGTGTCTCCTCTTGGGCCAAGGAAACCATTCATGGGCAATCTGGGATTTATCTGGCGTTAAATCATTTGCCTTATATGGGCTAGTCTGAGTCTAGCTTCTCCTGCTTGAGGTCATTATGAAAGTCTCTACCTCATTAACTTCCTAAGATCAATTTAAATTGCAACTGCTATTGTATCAGTTGATTTTCAAATAAATATGTTCCTGTAGCTCAATTGGTAGAGCATTGCGTTAGCAGCGCAAAGGTTATGGGTTAGATCCCAGGGAACACAATTACTGATTAAAATGTATACATTGAATTCACTGTAAGTTGCTTTGTATAAGCATCTGCCAATTAAATAAATGCAAATAAAAAAAATTCAGAAGCAGAAGAGCCTGGTGTTGTCTGACAGGTAACTGGCATGTTAAAATAGATATCTAGAACCAAACCCTACAGGCACTATTCTCTAAAAACACTATTTAAGGTCTTATTGAAAGCATCTGAGGCTTGTGAATACCAAGGAAAATCATCTGGTCTCATTTAAGTAATACCTTTGCAAAGAAAGCTTACAGGCAAATGTTCCAGAGTGTTTAAAAGCATTAAATACATGCAAAAGTAGGCAGGACAGAAATCAGATCAGGAGATACACAAAGAAGACTTTTACCTTAAAACTCAAAAAGGGAATAAGAGCTGTAGTGGTATCCACAGCTCTGTTATTTAAAATACCTTTATCCCATAAATGTGATGCTACAGTCACATGAAGGCAAGGCCAAACCTAAGAAATTTACCTAGGAGTGTATGCAGCATGACTAACTGTATGCACTAAAGATCAGCTTTAATGCAGCAGGGAACCATGCAATACCATTCCTTCAGCAGATACAACATGCTCTGAACTCCTACAACTAACTGAACCTTTCTTCTAAGAATGGTGTTGACCAGAGGCTAATCTGTTGTGGCAAACAAAAGGAATACTACACGGGCGAGGCATGACATTCCAGCATGGTGAGGAGAACAAACAAAGGAACAATGTCTCAGGCCTTGTAATAAGGGGTTGACACTAAAGGCCTTTTTGACTCTATGTGGTCCTCTGTGTGGTTTCCACCAGTTCTGCTACAGAAAACAACTTTTCATTAGTACAGCCTACTAATTTCTTCCAGAGAAGAAGGGATGCACCATTTAATTTCCTTCCAAGACCTGTAATTGTGACCTAAGGGAAAGCATTTGTGATACATTTACCATACTATACTCAACATTTACACTTAATCCATTGGCAGAACAGTGTTAGACATATGGTCCAATGTAGACTGTCTACAAAGCAGTCAAACAAAAGCAACCTGCTATTCCCGTGTAGAGTTTCAATACCTGCCAGACAGGCTCTGTCTGAACCACACTTAACACAGGGTCTGCTTCCTCTCTCTCTCTCTCTCTCTTTAGGCGCCACATTTTCCATGAGAGGAACATTGAGTGGGAGGTATAAAAGGTGCTAAGTGGATCCTTCATGATGAAGTTCCAAAGGAAGAATTTGTGTCTGATATAGAACATTGATGACGCCAGTGTTGTTATATGAAACGTGACTTATTATGTTATATTGAGTTTGTTTTAATTGATAAACGTAGACACAGTTAAATAAGTCAACACAAATATCAGTTCTTGAATATTAATAAATTGTTCTTTTTTTAACAAAAGTCGGTTTAAAACCAACACTAGAAAGCGTGTTTTTTACAATAGCACATGACAAAAAACACAACAGTTTTGAAACCCCTGGAAAAGGGGAGAAGCACGCATTACTGTGCATTAGCCCTAATGTTTATATCCATAAAAAGCCTGGATGCCATAAAATGTGAAAGAATGCAGTGGGCAACATTCCTGTACCTGCAATCCACAAAACCACATACACTGAACTGCCTGACATTTGGGCAGGAATTTATTCATTATATTGTTTGGCATTTAGAATTTTACTATTAAGGTCCTAAAACTGTTTGATGGTGTGACAGATATTCTATTAACCTGTAAATCAGACTGAAGAAACGTACACTAAAATGCTTGCTTTTGGTATTATATTGTCTAATGTCTATGAAATTAATATAATATTTATGAGCAGAAGATACTTGGCCAGGCTAACTAGGCAAATTTTACCCTCCTGGTCCTCACACACAAAACTGAACAGTGCAAATCATATTTACTTAACCATGCATCGAAACCCTGTATGAGCACAACATGAAAGAAGTGAGAAGAGTTGATCTCAGAGGTGAGATGAAACATCTCCATCTTCAAAAGAGTCCAGCAGCTGGCTTACAGTGAGCCAGCTCACTCATGGGTGTATCTGTTAGTGCTTGTTAGAGAAAGAAAAAACAGCACAGAAGAGAAGATGGTTTGAAACACACCCAGAAATCCAAACCCAAAGCAACCACTTTTAGGAAGGCTTAAGACTTGGATATGGTGGCTGAAGGGTGAGTTTACTCATGACGGCCAATCAGCATGGCAACAATATCTTTTCAATGATAATATATTTTAATCCATTAGATCAGCATTTTAACTATTATAAATACATAGAAAGCCAGCATTACCCATGTTTGTTAACTTTGAATTGCCAGATATAGATTTTTTTAAAAGGGCCTTAAAGACATTTTTATATCTGCAGGGGTCGGCAGAATGAGATATAAAATTAAATATACATCTGATCTAATTATAACTGTTCATAATTAGGTATATGCTTAGAGGAAGTGACAAATGCAGTCAGACCTTACTGAGGAACACAGCTTTTAGAAAACTACCAGAATAAAAGTTGAAAGTTCATAAAATAGCATGTAAAAATTAGCAAGAAAATTGTTCCCTCTGACAGCCAAATTAATTATAATAGCAACAATTTGATCAGAAATCAAGACTCAAACCACAGAGTTTTCACAACTTCACAAAGTCAGTCTGTATCTAGGAACATGAGGAGCATTAGGACCCTGTTTACTGCAGGAGCTTCTTTGTCGCAGTGCCCTATAATCTCTACTGTCATGTTAAGGCAAGTCATGAGGAAGCACTTGGACTCCCACACAGTGATGTGGAATTTAACAGCAAGGTCATACACTACGCAGTCCAGCCCACTACCTCAACTCCTGTTCAACTCCTGAACTATATAAGGGCCCTGATGGCACCACAATGTTTAAAATTCACATGCAACATGGCAAGAATCAAAATATTTGATAACTATGAAAATTGATAATAAACAGGGCTTTTAATCTGCAGGCTGCACGTGATTGGACAATAACAAGTAGTGTAAACAGTGAGTGGTGTACAGGGCCAGGCAGGTCAGTCACAGTGAAACATGTCATCTTTGCCATGAGGAACTGGCAGTGAACTTCCCACAGATGGCCTCATTCCCTCCTCCCCACCCAGTTTTCATTGGACGCCCAGAGCTGAACAAAGTTCTCAAATTTCTCATTGAGAACGACAAAAACTACACCATTCCATTATAGATGACTGTGCATTATTTGTGCGCTATCTGACACCGGCAAACAGTCACCCATTCATTTTTTTAGCTGTTTGAGACACACTAACATGTTTTGTCAAGAAAAGCCGAGACTACTTTTTTAGCATATACTGCATAGTGCCTACTATTAAATACCACACTACCAATGAATGAATAATAGTATGCAATGCTAAATGTTCTAAACTATAACATGCTATGTTGTCACATGACCAGTTATCGCATGCATGCATAAAATTCACAAACTGTACACAATATACATACCGTATACTTAAAAAATAACAGCAGCATGGTACTATAATAATTGGAACACAACCTAAGAGACTTTTGCAGATGGGATTTAATTAAAATATGATGTGATGCGAGTAAGGAGTGATAGATTTATCTTTCTCCTGGAGATGGATTTGTTGGCTGGTAGCCCAGTCCAAGGTCCAAGAAGCTCAGGTAAGCATTTGCCAACTAGACCAAGTGGAATTAAAAGCACTCATGTGCACATAAGCATGACGGGGACCTGTGGTAACGCAGTTTCTGTTTCATCTTGCTTTTTATGAAATAATATATTTTTGTTTGCTAGGCAAGTCAATACTTGAGCAATAGCCTGAGGGGTTACTGCATGAGCAAGTGATTGTTTGAGGTGTTCTATCCCCCTCGCTGTCTCACCTTTTCTTTACTGAGGATATACAGTCAGAGAAATATAATGTCTCTAGCTGCTAGTTTTTCTATTTTACACTTAATCTGTTGGCAGAGCAGTATTGGACAAATGGTCCAATGTAGACCGTCTACAAAGCAATCAAACAAAAGCAACCTGCTATTAAGAGTGTTTTCTGTCAGCAATTTGTCCTCTTATGTGACCTTTGAAATTTTCTTCATTTTTCTTCATTTACCTGCAGTGAAAATTTGTGTCCGGAACACAAACAAACTTTGAGATGTGTCATGTTTGATTTATGTTTGTTGTTACGTAGGACACTTCCCCCAGAACACTTATCTCTCTCTTGTATCAACTAGTCCTCAAAACACTCACTGAACTGCCCAGTCATTTAATAACAATAGCCAATTCTCATGGCTGAGGAATCATTACATATTTTCCAGTAAACTCCAGGAAAATACCAGTTTTGTTTTTGCCTTACTGTTCTCTGGTGTTGTCTTACCATCTCCATGTTGATGTTTCATTCTTTGCTTTATTTGTCCAGCAACAACTCCTACACAATGTTTGTTGTGCTCAGGGCACACAAGTACTAATGTCAAATATTCCCTTACGTGCATGTCTGGCCGTCTGGCTCTGCAGGATAATGAATCACTAGTCAGTCTGAGGAGTCAGAGCAAAAATGTCTGTGGTTTTAAAGTTTCAGGTGACTGATCTGATTTGACTTTGTAATGGCAAGTTTTTGAATATGATCTGTACTACTGTAAATGCAGCTAAACCTAACTCATTATTGAATATGACTGTAGCATATTGCTGAGAACTACAGTGTTCCAAACAGACACCAAGAACTTCTATTCTATCAGAAACCAACTCAATTTAGGAAAATGCTTCTTCTTTGTTCCATTTTTGGTAAAAATGAATAGTGGCTCTAGAAACAGCCCCACACAGCAGTTGTGGCAAACTAATTCAGGTGTTAGCTTTAAGAAACTATGGCATGTCTCCAGTACACTCCCTAGATTAATCTAGACTGTCCACTCTAGCAATCCTCTCTAGACAACAGCCCACAACAACTAAAACCACTGTGAAGACTCACAGTAGCATTGACGCAACCTGAAGCCATGTCACACCCAGAACTTTAATTCAGGTCTCACACTGGAGGACACTTCATCACCTGCCAGAGCAGTTATGTCTCAATGTCTAGCTCTATTCATCCAGGTGTAAACATGTTTCACCTGAGATGCTTTTCTCTCTGCTAAAGCCTAATGAAATAAGTCCTCGCTTTTTTAATCAGGAGCGGAGCAAAAGAGCAAGTGGGGGTACCAACACTCAACACATGGAAAACCAAGAGGTGGATATTTGAAGCAGAAACGAAACACCTGTGGAGCAATTGTAACTACTTTGTCAGGATTGACAGATGGATAGATTCATGGGGAAAGGAGATACTCACCAGGACTCTGTTCTCCACTTTGTCTCCTTTGATCTCCAGTTTAACTCTCTTCTTAACCACCAGCTTGATCTTCCTCCCCACTGCATCTTTAACACTCTCTGTCAGGAGAGATGAGGAGAATTACAGATCTGTGAATAGATTAACTGCAGTTTTAAAGGTTCTAAAACTAACCTAGCATTATGTCAAACAAGAAATTAAACTTTGCAGATTCTGTTCAACATTCCAACAGTAGATGAAGAAGCACCACAATATTTACAGCAACATGTTCATTCATTAACATGTATCTCATATAACAAGAAACTAAAATAGAGTGAGAGAGAAAGTAAGACAAGGATATGTGGAGAAAAAAAACGCTAAATTACATTCATTTCATATCGAGCAGAAGTTCATATGCCTGGCAAAGTCCTCAGCAGTCATATTTATGCTAAAGTTCCACCTCTAATCGATTTTCACACCCTCACAGACTCTCTCTCCTCCAGCTCTGAATTCATGTGAAACTGGGTCATGCCTGCTGTTGAGCTGCTGGTATAATATGGGCAGCTCTGTGATAACAGTCAGCAAAATTGGCATCATTTGCTCTGTTAACCAGTGTTCAGGTGTGATGAACTTTATGTTCAACAACTATATAGTCCACTAAACTATATAGATCAAACTCCACTATTAATACCCCATGTCATTTCAAACCCAAATGCTGCGTTTTATTTTTTGTGAAACACCGAATTTTAAAAATAAAATAAAAGTTATATAAAAGAAATAAAAGTTTCATTGCCGAGTGAAAAAAATCCAGTGACAGACTAAGTTGAGCATGTGTATCATGCATTAACAAGTGTGAACACAAATTCTGATCCTCTTTTTTCTCTGACACAAGGACACACAGAGTGAATTCAGGTGACAACCATCACTATGTCCTGATTTACAAGAGAACAATGCCTGCCTCTCTTGTCACATCTCAGCACACTGTGGCCAATAAAACAGTGAGGCCACTATCTCTTCCTCATTTTACAGGACACGGCCTGCTGCTAATTACCCCATTGTCAAAAGCAAGAGTTTACATAGCTAATGAGATCTACTTTTTGCTCCCACCACATTTGTCTCGCTCTTCCATTTGAGGTCCGACAGTAGATGTGGTGAGACAGTGTCAGGGTCAGCCGGTGGGAATGGGACAGAGGAATATACAGTGTAGGGCCTCTTCTGGTCATTTATCCAGTATACAGTACAGCATGAAACAGACTGAAACATATTCACACACCCTAATAAAATGGGACTGCTTTTAGGCATACCTTATGGACTTGTGGAAAGTGCATTGTGGGGGATGAGTTTCTTATTTGTTTTTATAAAAGAATAGTGGATATAAATTCCAGGGTTTACGGGAAAATTCTGCTTAAGCAACATAATGACACAATTCTGCACAGCCTGGAGTTCTTAATGTTTCCAAACATGTGCATATCCCAGTAAGGTTAGTCTAACTTTACAGAGGGGCAGGAAACTAAATGGATAACAACAATCTCTTTGCACCACCTATAGTGATAATGTTGGATTCACAAAATCTGTGTCTATGTTAGTTCTGTCTCTGTGCATTTCTCTCTGTGTAGAAACTTAAGGTCTATGACAACTTAAAATTATTTGCTTTTGTAGCAGCTGCGTAAATATATAACACTAACAATACAACAACAAACATCAATACCAGCGAAAAACAGACAGTAGCTTTCTTAATAACACAACATAAAGGAATCTCTATTAGAATTATAAAACAAACACTGTAAACAAACAACAGCTGAATATCAACAACTTGCACAATTGTTTGATTGTCTGATTCACTCATTCTGACTTAAAGCTGTATCTTATGTTAAGAGAAAATATGCACTGCATTATTTACACAACAAACCATGTAAACTAAATCTATTCATTACCATAAACAGTTAAGTCCAGACTAAATGTTTTATTCGATTATTTCGATTACTCACTGTTTATGTTAAGCGATTACACACGGTGCAATTTGTTAGACATCCTTACCGAGCAGTTCTTTCGGGACATCTGATATTTCCTCACTCATTTTGCCGTTCCAAAATGTGTGCACAGAGCAAAATCCTGACAGCTGAAGCCAGAGACATAAAACACGAATAATAAAGTTAAAGGGGAAAATAAAGCCAGCTCTTCTCTGTTTGTTAAAGATCAGGTGCAGCGTCGGACACTTTGGTTACACTGTTTTCCTCCCCCTGTGATCTAGATACGGCGTCTCCGCGCATCTCCTTCTTTAGATAGTCTAAATAATGATGACGATGATGATGTTGGGGTAAATCACGCAAGGAGAGATATCGAGGTGTAACAAGAGTAAAATCCCCTTATTGAAGGCATGTGCAAGACTTGTCCGCTCACCTCGCGAGAATCTGAAGCCCTCGGTCAAGCCCCTTATTTTAGACAGCGAGTCATTGCAATTCGCCTGGATTTGCCCCTCCTATGCCATACCAGTCGCTCCTCTACATCCGCCCAAGAGAAAATCAGAGCTACCGCTATTGTGTCAGAATGAGCGGAGAACGGGCTGAGGGAGACATCTGTGGGTTATTCCTGGAGTTACATGTTAAAACTGGCCGCAGAACGTGTTGGATAACAAAGTTCTCACTCTTATTTAAAGGCTTTATGGTTGGCGTGTTTGTGTTTTTGCAGTTTTGCTTTGCACTTTCAAACAAAAAGTTAAACGAAGTGATAAAACCAGTTGAATGGATGAATTGACAAAGATGAACTGATCAATTTTATATCTCTAATTTCAATCTGAGGGAATAATTTTCACTACCAGACATCTCGCTGTATGTATCATATGAGCTGAAAGATATTATGACGAATTTACATTTCATGAAAAAAGTATAGTAAGTGGCAAATAACTGTGGCAAAACTCAGGCCAGAATAGTGCAATGAATTTAACCAGTTTTAACATAAACATGATTAAATGTAAACTAATTGTGATTTAGCATGATGATAGTATAAATGAACATGACGTTAGCATGCTTTATTAAGATATATAAAAGTATATCATGAAATATGGCTTATACGTGGATGCTGGGGTGCGCTATATGGTAACTAGGATTGGCTTGGAAGTTCTGGCTATACCAGAGTTATAGGAAGAAAGAGTTGTGAACATGGAAGTTGAAAATGCTGTGTGATTCATGTAGACTTCAGTTTGCTGTCATCAGAGATTTGGTATACTGGAAAATGTGCTGTTTGCACATTTAGTTTTCTTCGTATGTATTTTTTGTTTTATTTATGTTCAATTAAAAACTAGCATTAACGTTCATATTACGTGTATACATTAATACATAATATATTGTAATGTTATATAACCCAATACATTGTTTATTTAATAATATAATAAGTATATTTTTCTATGCACATATACACAGCAATCAATTTACCAATTTAAATGAATTTCTAATTTACTAAATAGGACGTCAAACATGACGTCATAATATCAACACAGTATAATTTAATTAAAAGAACGCATGATAGACAGTAATAGTGTGATTTGCTTTTGTCAAGCACCACAATAAGTTGTTTCTAATTGATTAAGTTTGATAGCTCTTGGGAGATCAGGTCTCCCAATGTAACTTTTAAACGTTTTTGTTCAATTTAATTTCTAGTCATTCTAGTCATTTTCAATGTAATTTCATAGCATTGTCTGACTGCTGCAAAAGCACATATTTTGATATCTGCTTTACACTCACAGCCATCAATTATTACTCTGTATTTTTTTTATTTTTTTTTTACTTTTTAGGATTGTGGGGCGATGTGTATGACAGGTTCCGGTCCTTAAAATTAATAGGTCTACAAACGTATAAATGGCGACATCTGGTGGTCCCTGTGAACCTAAAACATTAGCTTCATTTTTTGTCTGGATGTTTTAGTGCCCAGGAATCTGAAGCGTCCGCCTAATGTCAGAAGTGCAAATGGCCTGGATAAAGTCACCTGCTCTGTTACTCTCGTAAAGAAAAAAAAACAATAACTGCTGAGTAAAACTGTCATCTGCTCTTGCGGCAGATTTAACTTCCTTAGTTAACAAAAACAGAACCTTTGTAAGGCGTTTATTGAATTCTTTGTGCACAGCAAAAAAACAAACGTTTATATGTAATATAGTTTGTACGATTATTACTACGTAAAGATTTGATTGTTGTTAACTGCTGTAATTTTTGTAAGATCAGTTTAATAGTGTTTTCATGAATACATTCTATATAAATAAGACATAAAGAAGATATATTGCCTATGGCACTTATATTTATATAATAAATATATGGCACTATATAATAAATATTTCATAAATAAATTATTTTTTAAAGAAAGCTTAATATGCATGTTTTCTGAAGAGATATTGATGTTGCTTTCTCACAGATGTTTAAAGATACTAAACAGAGGACAACAACTATGTCAGAACAGCATACAGAGATTCTGTTATAGTACTACATCTTGATGTAGTATTAATCTATTGTATTAATGTAGTATTAATCTATTACATGATGTAGTGTTACACCAATAATATTTCTTTTATCATGGCAGAGTGATACCACTCATGTCAACAACAGAGATGCCCTTAGCATTTTCACAGTATTTGAGAGCTTGAATGACCCTGATAGAAAGGCAGACTATGCAGAATGTTTGCTTATATGTTGATCAGAAGGGTAAATGTTAACTTTTTTTGTGTCTTTATTTTACAAATTTGTCTTTTTAACTGGAACAGGAACCCTATAATGCACAGAAGGGCCCAAGTTTCATGAACACCAGCTGTAAAATTCTCTTTAGTTGAATGGTGGTCCTGGAATGGAAAAACCTGTCTTAACTTGTTGAAAAATGTTGTATTGAACAAAGATGTTTTGATCCTTTACCTTTTAAATGTGAATGTCATTGCAGATTAGAGAAAGAAATGCATTGTTCAATAACTGCCATTTGTTAAACCCTTTTAGACATTCTGTTTTTGTAACAGAATGTCTAAACGAGCCAACATGGAAAAGAATCGTGATAAGATTATGGATGTTGATCCTATCTGAAACAATTGTGATCTGATGTTTTTCCATATCACCACCCACTACAGGTACAGACAGCTGGAGAAGTTTAGTCAGGATGATGTCTGGTATATTCTAGCATAAGTGTAAATCCTTGGTTTCATTCAAATTGTATGGAGTATTTCATTTACCTATTTGTTTGTAAGAACAGTTGTTTTTAAATCACAATTATTAGAAGTGATATATTCAGTAACAATAACTGTGGAGCTCTTAACATGCAACAAAATTTTCTGTTTTCTTTCCATTTCCTAGTATTGTAGTATACATTGTAGTGATAGTTTTGTACGAGAAATTATTTAATTTTAATTCTGAACATGGATGTACATTAAACTGAAGACCTTGGAATAGTACATGAGTCATACTACTTATATGACAATATCATTTGGTTTTTGTTCCTTTAAGTAGCCTGACATCATTGCTTGAGTCATTGAGAACCAAAAAAAGCTCCATAAGGTTTCCTCAGAAACTGTTCTTCTGTGTTCCACTGGAAAATGAGAGCACATAGATTTGGAAAGATGTGAGGGTGTGAAAGTAATGAAAAAAATTTAAATGTTTAATACCTTCAATTATCTCTGTATATTCCAGAAGGCGATTAGAGACCACTAGAGGGCCATAAAGATCTAAAATGAGACATAAATTAGCTAACCGGTAATAAACTATTACAAGATATGACGCGATTTTTTTACAGTCTGTCTGTCCGTCTGCATATCTTTCATACTATTTTACTGAGCTAAAATATGTAAAATGATTATTTTGCCAAAAAAGGTCTTTCTATAAAAGGCCATCTAGTTCAGATACAAGCATGATACATTATCATTTTGACCTTATTAAGTACTTTCCTCCCTAATTCTCACAGGGCAGATAATGAAAACGTCTCAGCTTTATCAAAACTGACTACATTAATCTGTGCTTTAAAATAAACTGGACACAAAATGTACAATGTCAGTGTTTTAAAGAAAACCAGACAAAATTTAAAAGTGCTACGTAAGGCAAACACCCCCGTAATTCTTATTAATCAGATTAAGTCACCAATAAATGTCACCAAAAATGTCAAATCTGATATTTTGTAGCTGCTTTTGCTAGCATGCCATGTGTGATGATGTCAGTTTGCATAAGTTCACAATTACAATTTATAAAATTTATTTTTTAAGTCATTTAAGTTTTGACATTTCTCTTGATCTTTTATTTAACACAAGCTTAGTATCCATAGATAAATACCCATTTGCAGAAAACAACAGAAAAAAGGAGAAAGGGTGGCAAATATTTGCAGCTGTTACTGTGAGTAGCATAATTAAACAAGGGAATGGGCCATGACAAAGCAATGACTGTTGGAAAATTACGTGTTTAAAGGTTTTCTTGTTGCAACATACAATGATGTAACAACCTGTAGTGTCTAAGAAATGTTTAATTGCATTAAATCCAATCTGACAGGTCAGAATGGGCAGTGTTAACATGACCCCTGAAAGACCCTCTTCCAACGGCTGGTCCACATTTAACTGAGCCCTGTTTCGAAGTCCTTCTGTTAATATGGCTTTCACTTCTTCCTTAGTTTTTAATTTTAGCAGACACCTCAGGCCAAGACAAAGCAGACAATAAACGAACAGTAGAAATGCAACATGGAGATTTCCTGGTAAATTTAAAGAGCTCAGTTACATTACACAGAAAGAAATGGGCAGACAAAATACAAAACATTAAAGACATACAAAAAGGGAAGGAGGAACAGCTGACTTTAATAACCAAGCCACCACAGTCTTCTCATATCTGTCTGTCATCCATGTGACTTTCAGTTAGAATACTCAGAAACAGACTTTATGGTGAGTGAGCTCTCTAACTGTTTCATTGCTTGTTTACAATGGCGAAAAATGGGTGAAATAATTCAGAGCTCCTGGCTCTGTAACTTAGAGAACTGTAACTTTGAGAATGAACCATGACATTTATGCAGGCCATTTTACTCAGTCAAAAATACATAAATGTAAGCTATTCACATTGACAATGTGTTTATTTCTAGCACCTGCAAAACTGGCTTGTGATTGTATGATTTCATGAAATATGTCGCAATGTCTGCCTTGGTATATTAAAAGTTTATTATTGTTTTGGACTTACAAATGTTTAAGGGGAAACACCTTGTCTTTAAGTCAGTAACAATAACAACACTTAAATTTCCTCAGAGCAAGTCAAAACATTTCCATAGACAGGCATTTTATTGTTCAGCCAAGATGAAAGCACCTCTTAGAGAGATGGTGTAATTATTGTTTCCTCATCTCATGCCCATCCATCATTTCATAAGTACAAAAAAATAAATAAAGAACAAACATGCACATGAAGTCTCATGCACTGAATGAGGATTTACTGGCCTTAAAGAGAGCTTTCTAAAATTGAATTAAAAAACACTACAAGTTTGCATGGTTCATATTACAGTTTGAGACATCTACATTTTTGAAGATTTTAAAGAGTATTTTTGCATGATAGTGCATGCCTTTGTCTTTAAGTGCCATAGGTAATTTCCTCAGCTGGTCTATACTGGCAGATTTAATCCACATAGAAAGCACATTAAGTGTTAATTGTCTTCTGGAGGAACGAGAACTTTGTCTCTTCAGCCGATTGCCCAGATGTCTTACAAATCTCCTCAGTTTGGATAGTTGTGTTTTATGATGACCAAAGAGGTGTGGCAGGAAATCTTTCAGAATGCTTAGACCACCTATAAGAAATATAAAGATATCTCAATAAAACAAGCAAACAAAACAGGCAAACAATTTAATTTAATGAAATAAAACAATAGATGAGTAAACATTTAAAAATAAAATCCATGAACTAGAAGGTTTCTTTCTGTTTTGTGTTTCAGTGACCTTAGCAAAAACACACTTTTGAAAAAATCTAATAGACTGATAGTTCTGCTACAGTCTGGGCAATATATAGACTTTCTAAAACACAATCAGGTTAAAAATGCAAACCAAAGGAAACAAAAAAGTACGTTAGCAAATTTACCGTCGTCGTGAAGATTCTGGCATGTTACGCATATGTTGTCATGCCACCTGGTTCCATTCAATACCAAAACATTATCCATGGGCGTGCAACTGCTGTGTTTTACGCACTGCGCGGTCGAGGACGAGACCGATGAAAATGTGCCTCGCGGACACCTCTCGCATTCCGTATCACTCTGAAGGGTTCCTGTGGACAAATTTCAGAAATATTTGAAACTTCTTTTGTAAACAGGAATAACAGAGAAATAATACATTCACCAAACGTTTGAATTACCTTGCTTTTGGACGCCGTATCCAGACGGACACTCTTTGTGCTTAATACAAAAATCTGCTTGCCAATAATAGCCATTATAACATTCACAGACTCTGTTATTTTTCGGTGTGCATTCTTCTTTAACGTACTGATTCTCCACGCAGAAGGTGCTGCAGTACAGGCATTTGGGTAAGTAGTTCCAATACTGGGTGAAATGTTCCGCTGGACAGGGCGAGCAGACGGTGTCACGGGTTGGAGTGCAGTGCGCTCTCATGTGCGTTCCTGCGGGACAGCGCTTACATATAAGTATTTGCCCTGTCTCAGGGTCTTCATGATGGTAAGTAGGGACTTCTATAGTCGATGCATCAATAGACGATATGAGCAGCATCAACGCTAAACCCAACTGCAAAAAACAACGTAAAATTCTAGTAAATAATTTTAGTATAATTTAGTATAACACAAATTATAATAAATTGAAAAACATATATAAAGACGCGTTAATACCAAGTGTCCATGCGACACATGCCACATTACTGTAATGAATTATAACTAATTACAAGCAGCAAAACTGTATATTTCTTCTGTTTCCCTTCTTACATAATGAGGCAATTGTCCAATTGTTGAAATTTACTTACCATTTTGCTTTCTCGTTCTGAAATGATATGAAACACGAGGGGCTTTTATCCTGTTAGATGGTAAATGTCACCTCACACCCACACAAAGGCAGGACTCACAAGTCTAGACACGATACACGTTATTGACTGCAAATTACCCGCTTGAATAAATTAAAAATAAATCTTATTTTGGCTTGTGTCTGTAGTAAAAATAGAGTTAGGTGTGTTTTTACTAACTCTATACTGTGCTTGTGGACTGTCTTCCAGTGCATTAGTGGCTTAATCTCTTTGAACAGAATATGCATATTTATTACAAATGTGGGGAATTTAAGACACATTATTTCACTGTTTTATGAATTTTTTATTATGGGATTGAGTAAAAGACTCCTGGTAAAAAATATGAGCCTACAGGGAACTTTAAGCAAAGAAGAAACCTGTTATTTTGAAACAATGCCAAATGTTAATGACATTTGGACAATTGCAATAATTGTTTTATATTTAAAATCTTTAAAAAAAAATGTTCACATGGTCTACTTTACATTGTCTATTAATCATGTAACACAGAAGACACACAACCCTCATTGATCATTTAAAGGTCATTTACTTCCCAGTGATAACTATTATTGAAACTGGAAGTGATGATGTCAAATGCATAAATGTATGTATAATTAAATACATGATAGTTGACACACATAAATGTAGTGCACCTCACATGGGTATGAGTATGCAGCACACAAGGTGTGGTAAGTTTTGGTCACACATCACATTTAGTGTGTGTGTTAAATGACTCATAAGTATTGTATAGTAAGTACAAAGTGCTTGTATACAAAGTGCAAAGAACAGAAAATGCATAACAGAATAATGTTCCTTGTAATCTAATAACACAAAGACCTTATTTAAATTAAACAAATAACTATGATAATCAGCTATGTAAAATAAAATAATCAAGTAAACATACACTGACAATACAGTCATGCCAAGGTCTCTGGAAAGAGGTTTAGTTTTAGGTTAGAGGTTTAGAATATTTACATTCTCTGCAGTCAACTGAGCAGTTCAATGGTGGCAAAGTCTTCCATCAGTCAGGCTGGGTCGTGTTTCACTGGGGAAGGAGTTGGATTTAATTTCAACAGCCATAAACATGTAACGCTGTGAGATGCTGAACTCCTGGAGCACCACGCAGAAGGTCCTTAACTGTCTGGAACACGGATGAAGGTATCTTGAGATGAAGGTTTGATCTTCTGAACTTTTAGCCTTGTTGCAGGTGTTGGTTGTTGCCTTTCTGGAATGGAGACTGCTGTGCCTCCAGGTGCACAGACCAGATTTGAACTTGGGTGTTGCTGTTACTACCTCTCAGGTATAAAAATGCAGCAACTGGCTGATGTGCACAAATGCCAGAGACTCAAAATGGTGGGTGTATGTTGAAATGGTACCTTTATGCATTTTACATGAGGAGGGAATTGCAGTTTTGGTGTATTCCTGTTCAAGGGCGGTGATTAGCTATTGACATCATAGGAGAAAATGTGACCCACCCTGTCTTCAGGAACGCTTAGGAACGCATTTGCATAATATAATGTTGAGCATTAAAACTGTTTCAAGGCTTTGTTTTTCAAAAGTGATTTAGGAAATGTAGGAAAATGTACACAGTGAATGTACACAGCAGAAACATGACACAAAATATTGTAAAGACTTATGGCTTTGGAGTGTGCTCTCAAGATAGGCTGGGATCTTATGCTTTCAAGGTTAACTGCTATTGCTAGCTTCTACAAAATTCTTACCTTAGCTTTGAGGAATGTATGTCCACTTTGATCTAAGTTATGAAAGTAAATGGGCTTTGGTGAAACCATAAGCAAACCTTATGCCAATAAAACGTCCTCTTCTTACCAGTCCGGTATTGAGATTTTCTATCCCATCCCCATGTTTGGCAGTTTTTCATTGGTATCTGATGGAATTGGACATTTGTGTATGTTAGCCCACCAAAATACAAGGCCCAGATATATAATAAATTACCATATATCTGGGCCCTGGAATGCCTTCTGATATTTGCTGCATACACTACTAATTACTATCAATGCATCAATAGACAATACGAGCAGCATCAACACTAGACTTAACTGAAAAAATCTATATTCAATGATTAAATTACAAAAAAAATACAATTTAAGGACACGTTAATAACATATACATTACATTGTCCATGCAACACGACATATTACTGTAATTATAATAACAACCAATTAAAGGCAGCACCACTCTATAATATATTTCTTTACTATCTCTCATGTTTTACTTTGCATTGTCTAATTTATCATCTAACACAGAAACACACACAACCCTCATTGATAACTTAAAGGTCATTTACTTCCCAGTGGTAACTTACTGAAACTGGAAGTGATGATAGTCGTGACACATGAGTGTGAACTTCTCTGAGTTGCCCATAATTTTCAGTAACATCCACAGTACTCTGTACACAGTACAGTCAAAAACTCTGATCATAATTGGTCATGGGTTTGAGTCCCATGGAAAACATATACTAATAAATTGCATACCTTGTTTGTACTGTAAGTCATTAAAGTGTCTGCCAAATACATAAATATATTTGTGTAATTGACAACATGATAGCTGGCACACATACATGTAGTGCACCTCACATGGGTATGAGTATGCAGCACACAAGGTGTGGTAAGTTTTGGTCACACATCACATTTAGTGTGTGTGTTAAATGACTCATAAGTATTGTATAGTAAGTACAGAAAATGAAGTGCAAAGAACAGAAAATACTGGATACTGGATGTATAATGTTCTCTGTAATCTACTGACATGACTTACTTCTAATCAAACAAATAACTTGAAGAATTACTGGTAAAAGAAAACACAGATTAACATACACTGACAATACACTACTCCCAAGGTCTCTTTAAAGAGGTTTGGTTAGTGATATTTACATTCTTATGCTTTTAAAGCATGCTATTGATAGCCTTTCCAAAATAACTAAAATAGCTTTAAGGACTTTAGGCCCACTGGTCTGAATTATGGGAGTATATGGGTTTTAGCAGTGAGCAATCCTTACATAATAAAGTCCTCTTCTTCTCAGTCAATTCTTTTCTATATGAGGTGTCTGGCAGATTTT